>CAJZHU020000030.1:0-65114 GCA_916048285.2 Bellardia pandia
TCGGAAGGGGGCCTTATATGGGAGCTACGACTAATTATGGACCGATCATAATAAAATTGCACCGTATTATTTGTTTACATATAAAATATATTTGCGTTCAATATTATTTGGATACCAACATTTTTAAAAGAATTATGCTCTTTAAAGTGATTTTCGGAAGTGGGCCTTATGTGGGAGCTACGACTAATTATGGACCGATCATAATAATATTGCTCCGTATTATTTGTTTACATATAAAATATATTTGCGTTCAATATTAGTTGGAGACCAACATTTTTAAAAGAATTATGCTCTTTAAAGTGATTTTCGGAAGTGGGCCTTATGTGGGAGCTACGACTAATTATGGACCGATCATAATAATATTGCACCGTAATATTTGTTTTCATATGAAATATATTTGCGTTCAATATTATTTGGATACCAATATTTTTAAAAGAGTTATGCTTTTTAAAGTGATTTTCGGAAGTGGGCCTTATGTGGGAGCTACGACTAATTATGGACCGATCATAATAAAATTGCACCGTATTATTTGTTTTCATATGAAATATATTTGCGTTCAATATTATTTGGATACCAATATTTTTAAAAGAGTTATGCTTTTTAAAGTGATTTTCGGAAGTGGGCCTTATGTGGGAGCTACGACTAATTATGGACCGATCATAATAAAATTGTACCGTATTATTTGTTTTCATATGAAATATATTTGCGTTCAATATTATTTGGATACCAATATTTTTAAAAGAGTTATGCTCTTTAAAGTGATTTTCGGAAGGGGGCCTTATATGGGAGCTACGACTAATTATGGACCGATCATAATAAAATTGCACCGTATTATTTGTTTACATATAAAATATATTTGCGTTCAATATTATTTGGATACCAATATTTTTAAAAGAGTTATGCTCTTTAAAGTGATTTTCGGAAGGGGGCCTTATATGGGAGCTACGACTAATTATGGACCGATCATAATAAAATTGTACCGTATTATTTGTTTTCATATGAATATATTTGCGTTCAATATTATTTGGATACCAACATTTTTAAAAGAATTATGCTCGTTAAAGTGATTTTCGGAAGCAGGCCTTATGTGGGAGCTACGACTAATTATGGACCGATCATAATAAAATTGCACCGTATTATTTGTTTACATATAAAATATATTTGCGTTCAATATTATTTGGATATCAACATTTTTAAAAGAGTTATGCTCTTTAAAGTGATTTTCGGAAGTGGGCCTTATATGGGAGCTACGTAGGGGTGCCAGACGTACTGTTTTTTAGCAGTACGCGTACTGTTTATTTTCAAATGTACTGTTTTATGCACAAGACCCAAAAACAGTACGCAAATGTACTGTTTTTTACACGTTGTACTGTTTTTTGTACTGTTTTTTTTTTCGTTAAAAGCTTATTTATATTAAAATTGATAAAAACAAATTTTTGTTCAGTGTATTGCTTTATTAAAAAAAGGATTTATTTATCGGGGTTTAATCTACTTTAAAGTTGATTATGAGATCAGTGTTAATTAATGGCTCTAAAGCATTGGTGTCCAAAAAATTTGTTTGTCCATATGAAATGAATACAAAAACAATTGTTTCATGAAATGGGCATCATTGCTCTAAAGGCATTTCTAACCATTAAACATTGTAGATTAACATGAAGAATATTAAAAAAACAAATTGGATTTCATAAATACACATATCGTTGTTTATACAACGTATTTAAATACATTTTCGAAAAGCTGACGGCACATTTAATTTAAAGTAGTCATGTTATAAGGGGGTTAAGATAAAATGTTACTTGGATTTTTTTCAATAAATGATACTTCTTGATTTTTATATAATAAATTTCTACATCATGTAAATTGAAACAGCATTATTCTTACTAAAAAATATTTAAAAAGGAGTAAAATTGAGTTGCCATTAAATTTAAAGTTCACTTTTGTAATGTAAATTAATACATATACAGATTGATTTACAAAAACTAATAAATTTAAAACTTTGTATTACAAGCAAAGCAAAAATATGTCATTTAAATTGTATTTTTTATGTACCTTCTTCAAAAACGTTTATAATATATGTTTGATCTCATATTTTTAAAAATTTTTTTGTTGCTTATTAAATTAATATTACAGAAATGTATTACATTAATAAACATTATCCCCCTGGCCCACGATGTTGAACGATAATCGCTTAGATAAGACTTAAGACACAAACTTGATTGTGGAATAAACAAACTTGATTGAGTAAAAAATAGATACGATAAAAAGTTTGTGTCTTAAGTCTTATCTAAGCGAACGTTATCGTTCGACATCGTGGGCCAGGAGGTATGTTTTCGTTAAAAAATAAAATGTACTGTTTTTTTTTAATTGTACTGTTTTTTTCTATAAGATGTACTGTTTTTTCCGTATTTCAAATCTGGCTACCCTAGAGCTACGACTAATTATGGACCGATCATATTAAAATTGCACCGTATTATTTGTTTACATATAAAATATATTTGCGTTCAATATTATTTGGATACCAATATTTTTAAAAGAGTTATGCTCTTTAAAGTGATTTTCGGAAGTGGGCCTTATGTGGGAGCTACGACTAATTATGGACCGATCATAATAATATTGCACCGTATTATTTGTTTTCATATGAAATATATTAACGTTCAATATTATTTGGAGACCAACATTTTTAAAAGAGTTGTGGGAGAAATATGTACATATATTCTTAAAATTTCACTTACATTTTAGATATTAAATAAAACACTACGGGAACCACTATTAAAAACTATAAAACACTTACTACTTTTCTATGAGTGTATATAAAATTTTTTTTTTATTGTTTATTTTGATAAAAAATTGATATTTTTTTAATTTTAAATTAAACTTGTATTAAAAATTTGAGGAAATTGTTTACTTTCATCTACGGAAGTTAGTATACAATTAAAGCTAAACTGTTCTAAACACACTTCCGCGGGAGTTTTATCACTTTTTATTTTTTTTAATGAATTTGAATAGGAAAAATGGGAAACCCCCGCGGAATTTTCATTCATGATTGGGCTGTATATAAATTTTTTAAAAATGTGGTATGATGCTTTATTATAGAGTTGTGTCGTTCATGAACGACCTCGTTCAATTGAACGACTCACACAAGTGACCGAAGTGAACCGGTTACTTTACTGAGCGCTTTTGGCTCAGTGATGCACCGCTCAATTTTGTGATTGACAGCTCATGTCGTTCATGTGTCTTTTTATGTTATGCCTTTTTGTTTCAGTTGTTAACTCACAAAATTTTTCAACAAGTAAATTTTTGTTAAATTTGGTTTGTTTTTGTTTAGTTTGTTTTGATCACTAGTTGTTGCAAATGTTGTAGCATCGCTCTCACTTTTTTGTCACTTTCTTTGTATGTTTTCTTTCATTCTGGACAAAAAAGAAAAAAAAGATCAACTGAACGAAATGAACGAATTGAACGAACGGGGTCACTTTTAGTGATTGAACGAAAATGACCGGTCACTAAAATGAACGATTTGGCACAAGACTACTCCGTATTATTTGTTTACATATAAAATATATTTGCGTTCAATATTATTTGGATACCAACATTTTTAAAAGAATTATGCTCTTTAAAGTGATTTTCGGAAGTGGGCCTTATGTGGGAGCTACGACTAATTATGGACCGATCATAATAATATTGCTCCGTATTATTTGTTTACATATAAAATATATTTGCGTTCAATATTATTTGGAGACCAAAATTTTTAAAAGAATTATGCTCTTTAAAGTGATTTTCGGAAGTGGGCCTTATGTGGGAGCTACGACTAATTATGGACCGATCATAATAATATTGCACCGTATTATTTGTTTTCATATGAAATATATTTGCGTTCAATATTATTTGGATACCAATATTTTTAAAAGAGTTATGCTTTTTAAAGTGATTTTCGGAAGTGGGCCTTATGTGGGAGCTACGACTAATTATGGACCGATCATAATAAAATTGCACCGTATTATTTGTTTTCATATGAAATATATTTGCGTTCAATATTATTTGGATACCAATATTTTTAAAAGAGTTATGCTTTTTAAAGTGATTTTCGGAAGTGGGCCTTATGTGGGAGCTACGACTAATTATGGACCGATCATAATAAAATTGTACCGTATTATTTGTTTTCATATGAAATATATTTGCGTTCAATATTATTTGGATACCAATATTTTTAAAAGAGTTATGCTCTTTAAAGTGATTTTCGGAAGGGGGCCTTATATGGGAGCTACGACTAATTATGGACCGATCATAATAAAATTGCACCGTATTATTTGTTTACATATAAAATATATTTGCGTTCAATATTATTTGGATACCAATATTTTTAAAAGAGTTATGCTCTTTAAAGTGATTTTCGGAAGGGGGCCTTATATGGGAGCTACGACTAATTATGGACCGATCATAATAAAATTGTACCGTATTATTTGTTTTCATATGAAATATATTTGCGTTCAATATTATTTGGATACCAACATTTTTAAAAGAATTATGCTCGTTAAAGTGATTTTCGGAAGCAGGCCTTATGTGGGAGCTACGACTAATTATGGACCGATCATAATAAAATTGCACCGTATTATTTGTTTACATATAAAATATATTTGCGTTCAATATTATTTGGATATCAACATTTTTAAAAGAGTTATGCTCTTTAAAGTGATTTTCGGAAGTGGGCCTTATATGGGAGCTACGTAGGGGTGCCAGACGTACTGTTTTTAGCAGTACGCGTACTGTTTATTTTCAAATGTACTGTTTTATGCACAAGACCCAAAACAGTACGCAAATGTACTGTTTTTTACACGTTGTACTGTTTTTTGTACTGTTTTTTTTTCGTTAAAAGCTTATTTATATTAAAATTGATAAAAACAAATTTTTGTTCAGTGTATTGCTTTATTAAAAAAAGGATTTATTTATCGGGGTTTAATCTACTTTAAAGTTGATTATGAGATCAGTGTTAATTAATGGCTCTAAAGCATTGGTGTCCAAAAAATTTGTTTGTCCATATGAAATGAATACAAAAACAATTGTTTCATGAAATGGGCATCATTGCTCTAAAGGCATTTCTAACCATTAAACATTGTAGATTAACATGAAGAATATTAAAAAAACAAATTGGATTTCATAAATACACATATCGTTGTTTATACAACGTATTTAAATACATTTTCGAAAAGCTGACGGCACATTTAATTTTAAAGTAGTCATGTTATAAGGGGGTTAAGATAAAATGTTACTTGGATTTTTTTCAATAAATGATACTTCTTGATTTTTATATAATAAATTTCTACATCATGTAAATTGAAACAGCATTATTCTTACTAAAAAATATTTAAAAAGGAGTAAAATTGAGTTGCCATTAAATTTAAAGTTCACTTTTGTAATGTAAATTAATACATATACAGATTGATTTACAAAAACTAATAAATTTAAAACTTTGTATTACAAGCAAAGCAAAAATATGTCATTTAAATTGTATTTTTTATGTACCTTCTTCAAAAACGTTTATAATATATGTTTGATCTCATATTTTTAATAATTTTTTTGTTGCTTATTAAATTAATATTACAGAAATGTATTACATTAATAAACATTATCCCCCTGGCCCACGATGTTGAACGATAATCGCTTAGATAAGACTTAAGACACAAACTTGATTGTGGAATAAACAAACTTGATTGAGTAAAAAATAGATACGATAAAAAGTTTGTGTCTTAAGTCTTATCTAAGCGAACGTTATCGTTCGACATCGTGGGCCAGGAGGTATGTTTTCGTTAAAAAATAAAATGTACTGTTTTTTTTTAATTGTACTGTTTTTTTCTATAAGATGTACTGTTTTTCCGTATTTCAAATCTGGCTACCCTAGAGCTACGACTAATTATGGACCGATCATATTAAAATTGCACCGTATTATTTGTTTACATATAAAATATATTTGCGTTCAATATTATTTGGATACCAATATTTTTAAAAGAGTTATGCTCTTTAAAGTGATTTTCGGAAGTGGGCCTTATGTGGGAGCTACGACTAATTATGGACCGATCATAATAATATTGCACCGTATTATTTGTTTTCATATGAAATATATTAACGTTCAATATTATTTGGAGACCAACATTTTTAAAAGAGTTGTGGGAGAAATATGTACATATATTCTTAAAATTTCACTTACATTTTAGATATTAAATAAAACACTACGGGAACCACTATTAAAAACTATAAAACACTTACTACTTTTCTATGAGTGTATATAAAATTTTTTTTTTATTGTTTATTTTGATAAAAAATTGATATTTTTTTAATTTTAAATTAAACTTGTATTAAAAATTTGAGGAAATTGTTTACTTTCATCTACGGAAGTTAGTATACAATTAAAGCTAAACTGTTCTAAACACACTTCCGCGGGAGTTTTATCACTTTTTATTTTTTTTAATGAATTTGAATAGGAAAAATGGGAAACCCCCGCGGAATTTTCATTCATGATTGGGCTGTATATAAATTTTTTAAAAATGTGGTATGATGCTTTATTATAGAGTTGTGTCGTTCATGAACGACCTCGTTCAATTGAACGACTCACACAAGTGACCGAAGTGAACCGGTTACTTTACTGAGCGCTTTTGGCTCAGTGATGCACCGCTCAATTTTGTGATTGACAGCTCATGTCGTTCATGTGTCTTTTTATGTTATGCCTTTTTGTTTCAGTTGTTAACTCACAAAATTTTTCAACAAGTAAATTTTTGTTAAATTTGGTTTGTTTTTGTTTAGTTTGTTTTGATCACTAGTTGTTGCAAATGTTGTAGCATCGCTCTCACTTTTTTGTCACTTTCTTTGTATGTTTTCTTTCATTCTGGACAAAAAAGAAAAAAAAGATCAACTGAACGAAATGAACGAATTGAACGAACGGGGTCACTTTTAGTGATTGAACGAAAATGACCGGTCACTAAAATGAACGATTTGGCACAAGACTACTCCGTATTATTTGTTTACATATAAAATATATTTGCGTTCAATATTATTTGGATACCAACATTTTTAAAAGAATTATGCTCTTTAAAGTGATTTTCGGAAGTGGGCCTTATGTGGGAGCTACGACTAATTATGGACCGATCATAATAATATTGCTCCGTATTATTTGTTTACATATAAAATATATTTGCGTTCAATATTATTTGGAGACCAACATTTTTAAAAGAATTATGCTCTTTAAAGTGATTTTCGGAAGTGGGCCTTATGTGGGAGCTACGACTAATTATGGACCGATCATAATAATATTGCACCGTATTATTTGTTTTCATATGAAATATATTTGCGTTCAATATTATTTGGATACCAATATTTTTAAAAGAGTTATGCTTTTTAAAGTGATTTTCGGAAGTGGGCCTTATGTGGGAGCTACGACTAATTATGGACCGATCATAATAAAATTGCACCGTATTATTTGTTTTCATATGAAATATATTTGCGTTCAATATTATTTGGATACCAATATTTTTAAAAGAGTTATGCTTTTTAAAGTGATTTTCGGAAGTGGGCCTTATGTGGGAGCTACGACTAATTATGGACCGATCATAATAAAATTGTACCGTATTATTTGTTTTCATATGAAATATATTTGCGTTCAATATTATTTGGATACCAATATTTTTAAAAGAGTTATGCTCTTTAAAGTGATTTTCGGAAGGGGGCCTTATATGGGAGCTACGACTAATTATGGACCGATCATAATAAAATTGCACCGTATTATTTGTTTACATATAAAATATATTTGCGTTCAATATTATTTGGATACCAATATTTTTAAAAGAGTTATGCTCTTTAAAGTGATTTTCGGAAGGGGGCCTTATATGGGAGCTACGACTAATTATGGACCGATCATAATAAAATTGTACCGTATTATTTGTTTTCATATGAAATATATTTGCGTTCAATATTATTTGGATACCAACATTTTTAAAAGAATTATGCTCGTTAAAGTGATTTTCGGAAGCAGGCCTTATGTGGGAGCTACGACTAATTATGGACCGATCATAATAAAATTGCACCGTATTATTTGTTTACATATAAAATATATTTGCGTTCAATATTATTTGGATATCAACATTTTTAAAAGAGTTATGCTCTTTAAAGTGATTTTCGGAAGTGGGCCTTATATGGGAGCTACGTAGGGGTGCCAGACGTACTGTTTTTAGCAGTACGCGTACTGTTTATTTTCAAATGTACTGTTTTATGCACAAGACCCAAAACAGTACGCAAATGTACTGTTTTTTACACGTTGTACTGTTTTTTGTACTGTTTTTTTTTCGTTAAAAGCTTATTTATATTAAAATTGATAAAAACAAATTTTTGTTCAGTGTATTGCTTTATTAAAAAAAGGATTTATTTATCGGGGTTTAATCTACTTTAAAGTTGATTATGAGATCAGTGTTAATTAATGGCTCTAAAGCATTGGTGTCCAAAAAATTTGTTTGTCCATATGAAATGAATACAAAAACAATTGTTTCATGAAATGGGCATCATTGCTCTAAAGGCATTTCTAACCATTAAACATTGTAGATTAACATGAAGAATATTAAAAAAACAAATTGGATTTCATAAATACACATATCGTTGTTTATACAACGTATTTAAATACATTTTCGAAAAGCTGACGGCACATTTAATTTTAAAGTAGTCATGTTATAAGGGGGTTAAGATAAAATGTTACTTGGATTTTTTTCAATAAATGATACTTCTTGATTTTTATATAATAAATTTCTACATCATGTAAATTGAAACAGCATTATTCTTACTAAAAAATATTTAAAAAGGAGTAAAATTGAGTTGCCATTAAATTTAAAGTTCACTTTTGTAATGTAAATTAATACATATACAGATTGATTTACAAAAACTAATAAATTTAAAACTTTGTATTACAAGCAAAGCAAAAATATGTCATTTAAATTGTATTTTTTATGTACCTTCTTCAAAAACGTTTATAATATATGTTTGATCTCATATTTTTAAAAATTTTTTTGTTGCTTATTAAATTAATATTACAGAAATGTATTACATTAATAAACATTATCCCCCTGGCCCACGATGTTGAACGATAATCGCTTAGATAAGACTTAAGACACAAACTTGATTGTGGAATAAACAAACTTGATTGAGTAAAAAATAGATACGATAAAAAGTTTGTGTCTTAAGTCTTATCTAAGCGAACGTTATCGTTCGACATCGTGGGCCAGGAGGTATGTTTTCGTTAAAAAATAAAATGTACTGTTTTTTTTTAATTGTACTGTTTTTTTCTATAAGATGTACTGTTTTTCCGTATTTCAAATCTGGCTACCCTAGAGCTACGACTAATTATGGACCGATCATATTAAAATTGCACCGTATTATTTGTTTACATATAAAATATATTTGCGTTCAATATTATTTGGATACCAATATTTTTAAAAGAGTTATGCTCTTTAAAGTGATTTTCGGAAGTGGGCCTTATGTGGGAGCTACGACTAATTATGGACCGATCATAATAATATTGCACCGTATTATTTGTTTTCATATGAAATATATTAACGTTCAATATTATTTGGAGACCAACATTTTTAAAAGAGTTGTGGGAGAAATATGTACATATATTCTTAAAATTTCACTTACATTTTAGATATTAAATAAAACACTACGGGAACCACTATTAAAAACTATAAAACACTTACTACTTTTCTATGAGTGTATATAAAATTTTTTTTTTATTGTTTATTTTGATAAAAAATTGATATTTTTTTAATTTTAAATTAAACTTGTATTAAAAATTTGAGGAAATTGTTTACTTTCATCTACGGAAGTTAGTATACAATTAAAGCTAAACTGTTCTAAACACACTTCCGCGGGAGTTTTATCACTTTTTATTTTTTTTAATGAATTTGAATAGGAAAAATGGGAAACCCCCGCGGAATTTTCATTCATGATTGGGCTGTATATAAATTTTTTAAAAATGTGGTATGATGCTTTATTATAGAGTTGTGTCGTTCATGAACGACCTCGTTCAATTGAACGACTCACACAAGTGACCGAAGTGAACCGGTTACTTTACTGAGCGCTTTTGGCTCAGTGATGCACCGCTCAATTTTGTGATTGACAGCTCATGTCGTTCATGTGTCTTTTTATGTTATGCCTTTTTGTTTCAGTTGTTAACTCACAAAATTTTTCAACAAGTAAATTTTTGTTAAATTTGGTTTGTTTTTGTTTAGTTTGTTTTGATCACTAGTTGTTGCAAATGTTGTAGCATCGCTCTCACTTTTTTGTCACTTTCTTTGTATGTTTTCTTTCATTCTGGACAAAAAAGAAAAAAAAGATCAACTGAACGAAATGAACGAATTGAACGAACGGGGTCACTTTTAGTGATTGAACGAAAATGACCGGTCACTAAAATGAACGATTTGGCACAAGACTACTCCGTATTATTTGTTTACATATAAAATATATTTGCGTTCAATATTATTTGGATACCAACATTTTTAAAAGAATTATGCTCTTTAAAGTGATTTTCGGAAGTGGGCCTTATGTGGGAGCTACGACTAATTATGGACCGATCATAATAATATTGCTCCGTATTATTTGTTTACATATAAAATATATTTGCGTTCAATATTATTTGGAGACCAAAATTTTTAAAAGAATTATGCTCTTTAAAGTGATTTTCGGAAGTGGGCCTTATGTGGGAGCTACGACTAATTATGGACCGATCATAATAATATTGCACCGTATTATTTGTTTTCATATGAAATATATTTGCGTTCAATATTATTTGGATACCAATATTTTTAAAAGAGTTATGCTTTTTAAAGTGATTTTCGGAAGTGGGCCTTATGTGGGAGCTACGACTAATTATGGACCGATCATAATAAAATTGCACCGTATTATTTGTTTTCATATGAAATATATTTGCGTTCAATATTATTTGGATACCAATATTTTTAAAAGAGTTATGCTTTTTAAAGTGATTTTCGGAAGTGGGCCTTATGTGGGAGCTACGACTAATTATGGACCGATCATAATAAAATTGTACCGTATTATTTGTTTTCATATGAAATATATTTGCGTTCAATATTATTTGGATACCAATATTTTTAAAAGAGTTATGCTCTTTAAAGTGATTTTCGGAAGGGGGCCTTATATGGGAGCTACGACTAATTATGGACCGATCATAATAAAATTGCACCGTATTATTTGTTTACATATAAAATATATTTGCGTTCAATATTATTTGGATACCAATATTTTTAAAAGAGTTATGCTCTTTAAAGTGATTTTCGGAAGGGGGCCTTATATGGGAGCTACGACTAATTATGGACCGATCATAATAAAATTGTACCGTATTATTTGTTTTCATATGAAATATATTTGCGTTCAATATTATTTGGATACCAACATTTTTAAAAGAATTATGCTCGTTAAAGTGATTTTCGGAAGCAGGCCTTATGTGGGAGCTACGACTAATTATGGACCGATCATAATAAAATTGCACCGTATTATTTGTTTACATATAAAATATATTTGCGTTCAATATTATTTGGATATCAACATTTTTAAAAGAGTTATGCTCTTTAAAGTGATTTTCGGAAGTGGGCCTTATATGGGAGCTACGTAGGGGTGCCAGACGTACTGTTTTTAGCAGTACGCGTACTGTTTATTTTCAAATGTACTGTTTTATGCACAAGACCCAAAACAGTACGCAAATGTACTGTTTTTTACACGTTGTACTGTTTTTTGTACTGTTTTTTTTCGTTAAAAGCTTATTTATATTAAAATTGATAAAAACAAATTTTTGTTCAGTGTATTGCTTTATTAAAAAAAAGGATTTATTTATCGGGGTTTAATCTACTTTAAAGTTGATTATGAGATCAGTGTTAATTAATGGCTCTAAAGCATTGGTGTCCAAAAAATTTGTTTGTCCATATGAAATGAATACAAAAACAATTGTTTCATGAAATGGGCATCATTGCTCTAAAGGCATTTCTAACCATTAAACATTGTAGATTAACATGAAGAATATTAAAAAAACAAATTGGATTTCATAAATACACATATCGTTGTTTATACAACGTATTTAAATACATTTTCGAAAAGCTGACGGCACATTTAATTTTAAAGTAGTCATGTTATAAGGGGGTTAAGATAAAATGTTACTTGGATTTTTTTCAATAAATGATACTTCTTGATTTTTATATAATAAATTTCTACATCATGTAAATTGAAACAGCATTATTCTTACTAAAAAATATTTAAAAAGGAGTAAAATTGAGTTGCCATTAAATTTAAAGTTCACTTTTGTAATGTAAATTAATACATATACAGATTGATTTACAAAAACTAATAAATTTAAAACTTTGTATTACAAGCAAAGCAAAAATATGTCATTTAAATTGTATTTTTTATGTACCTTCTTCAAAAACGTTTATAATATATGTTTGATCTCATATTTTTAAAAATTTTTTTGTTGCTTATTAAATTAATATTACAGAAATGTATTACATTAATAAACATTATCCCCCTGGCCCACGATGTTGAACGATAATCGCTTAGATAAGACTTAAGACACAAACTTGATTGTGGAATAAACAAACTTGATTGAGTAAAAAATAGATACGATAAAAAGTTTGTGTCTTAAGTCTTATCTAAGCGAACGTTATCGTTCGACATCGTGGGCCAGGAGGTATGTTTTCGTTAAAAAATAAAATGTACTGTTTTTTTTTAATTGTACTGTTTTTTTCTATAAGATGTACTGTTTTTCCGTATTTCAAATCTGGCTACCCTAGAGCTACGACTAATTATGGACCGATCATATTAAAATTGCACCGTATTATTTGTTTACATATAAAATATATTTGCGTTCAATATTATTTGGATACCAATATTTTTAAAAGAGTTATGCTCTTTAAAGTGATTTTCGGAAGTGGGCCTTATGTGGGAGCTACGACTAATTATGGACCGATCATAATAATATTGCACCGTATTATTTGTTTTCATATGAAATATATTAACGTTCAATATTATTTGGAGACCAACATTTTTAAAAGAGTTGTGGGAGAAATATGTACATATATTCTTAAAATTTCACTTACATTTTAGATATTAAATAAAACACTACGGGAACCACTATTAAAAACTATAAAACACTTACTACTTTTCTATGAGTGTATATAAAATTTTTTTTTTATTGTTTATTTTGATAAAAAATTGATATTTTTTTAATTTTAAATTAAACTTGTATTAAAAATTTGAGGAAATTGTTTACTTTCATCTACGGAAGTTAGTATACAATTAAAGCTAAACTGTTCTAAACACACTTCCGCGGGAGTTTTATCACTTTTTATTTTTTTTAATGAATTTGAATAGGAAAAATGGGAAACCCCCGCGGAATTTTCATTCATGATTGGGCTGTATATAAATTTTTTAAAAATGTGGTATGATGCTTTATTATAGAGTTGTGTCGTTCATGAACGACCTCGTTCAATTGAACGACTCACACAAGTGACCGAAGTGAACCGGTTACTTTACTGAGCGCTTTTGGCTCAGTGATGCACCGCTCAATTTTGTGATTGACAGCTCATGTCGTTCATGTGTCTTTTTATGTTATGCCTTTTTGTTTCAGTTGTTAACTCACAAAATTTTTCAACAAGTAAATTTTTGTTAAATTTGGTTTGTTTTTGTTTAGTTTGTTTTGATCACTAGTTGTTGCAAATGTTGTAGCATCGCTCTCACTTTTTTGTCACTTTCTTTGTATGTTTTCTTTCATTCTGGATAAAAAAGAAAAAAAAGATCAACTGAACGAAATGAACGAATTGAACGAACGGGGTCACTTTTAGTGATTGAACGAAAATGACCGGTCACTAAAATGAACGATTTGGCACAAGACTACTCCGTATTATTTGTTTACATATAAAATATATTTGCGTTCAATATTATTTGGATACCAACATTTTTAAAAGAATTATGCTCTTTAAAGTGATTTTCGGAAGTGGGCCTTATGTGGGAGCTACGACTAATTATGGACCGATCATAATAATATTGCTCCGTATTATTTGTTTACATATAAAATATATTTGCGTTCAATATTATTTGGAGACCAACATTTTTAAAAGAATTATGCTCTTTAAAGTGATTTTCGGAAGTGGGCCTTATGTGGGAGCTACGACTAATTATGGACCGATCATAATAATATTGCACCGTATTATTTGTTTTCATATGAAATATATTTGCGTTCAATATTATTTGGATACCAATATTTTTAAAAGAGTTATGCTTTTTAAAGTGATTTTCGGAAGTGGGCCTTATGTGGGAGCTACGACTAATTATGGACCGATCATAATAAAATTGCACCGTATTATTTGTTTTCATATGAAATATATTTGCGTTCAATATTATTTGGATACCAATATTTTTAAAAGAGTTATGCTTTTTAAAGTGATTTTCGGAAGTGGGCCTTATGTGGGAGCTACGACTAATTATGGACCGATCATAATAAAATTGTACCGTATTATTTGTTTTCATATGAAATATATTTGCGTTCAATATTATTTGGATACCAATATTTTTAAAAGAGTTATGCTCTTTAAAGTGATTTTCGGAAGGGGGCCTTATATGGGAGCTACGACTAATTATGGACCGATCATAATAAAATTGCACCGTATTATTTGTTTACATATAAAATATATTTGCGTTCAATATTATTTGGATACCAATATTTTTAAAAGAGTTATGCTCTTTAAAGTGATTTTCGGAAGGGGGCCTTATATGGGAGCTACGACTAATTATGGACCGATCATAATAAAATTGTACCGTATTATTTGTTTTCATATGAAATATATTTGCGTTCAATATTATTTGGATACCAACATTTTTAAAAGAATTATGCTCGTTAAAGTGATTTTCGGAAGCAGGCCTTATGTGGGAGCTACGACTAATTATGGACCGATCATAATAAAATTGCACCGTATTATTTGTTTACATATAAAATATATTTGCGTTCAATATTATTTGGATATCAACATTTTTAAAAGAGTTATGCTCTTTAAAGTGATTTTCGGAAGTGGGCCTTATATGGGAGCTACGTAGGGGTGCCAGACGTACTGTTTTTAGCAGTACGCGTACTGTTTATTTTCAAATGTACTGTTTTATGCACAAGACCCAAAACAGTACGCAAATGTACTGTTTTTTACACGTTGTACTGTTTTTTGTACTGTTTTTTTCGTTAAAAGCTTATTTATATTAAAATTGATAAAAACAAATTTTTGTTCAGTGTATTGCTTTATTAAAAAAAGGATTTATTTATCGGGGTTTAATCTACTTTAAAGTTGATTATGAGATCAGTGTTAATTAATGGCTCTAAAGCATTGGTGTCCAAAAAATTTGTTTGTCCATATGAAATGAATACAAAAACAATTGTTTCATGAAATGGGCATCATTGCTCTAAAGGCATTTCTAACCATTAAACATTGTAGATTAACATGAAGAATATTAAAAAAAACAAATTGGATTTCATAAATACACATATCGTTGTTTATACAACGTATTTAAATACATTTTCGAAAAGCTGACGGCACATTTAATTTTAAAGTAGTCATGTTATAAGGGGGTTAAGATAAAATGTTACTTGGATTTTTTTCAATAAATGATACTTCTTGATTTTTATATAATAAATTTCTACATCATGTAAATTGAAACAGCATTATTCTTACTAAAAAATATTTAAAAAGGAGTAAAATTGAGTTGCCATTAAATTTAAAGTTCACTTTTGTAATGTAAATTAATACATATGGGCATTTCTCCAATGTCGAATTGCGACATTCGTACCCATTCAAAGTGAAAAAAACATATGTCAAGACATGATTTTATTTTGATAAGAGGCGAAACCTATAGCTCTTGATTAGCACTTTAGTTTGTGCTAAAGTTAATTTTCGCCAATTTTTCGTTTTCAAGATAATTACAAAAAACCAAGACATTCGCACGCGACAAAAACAGAAGTCGCTTTCAAACTAAACAAATCAAACACTGAAATCAGCGAAACTTGAAGGAATATGTTAACGGGACTTATTATAAATGTAATGCACTGATGTATCTCAATAATGGTTTTTATTTTATTTAAAAATATTAAGAAGGTTATTTTTTATTTAATTTCTTATCACTGTCGCACGTGACATGTCGCATGCGACATTTTGTTCCATTATACTTTTTATGTTTATTATTTTATTTTTTATGTATTAAGAAATGCAAAATATGATTATAAATGATTTTTAATTTATTCAGTATATGTTATTTTCACAGCAGAAATTATAAACTTAACAACATATCTTCAATAAAGAAAAACAAAAATACATACTTATATTCATCTAATGTATGTCCAACAAAAACAGAAACTAACTTAACTGAGAATAGTATTACTAAGATCAAAAAGAGTTTTTTTAATGGAATATGCAGTCCTAGCTGCCTCTAGCTGTTGGCCATCGTAACAAAACGAATGGAACTGGGATATACCTGGAATGCTTTTCACTTCCTTCCATTTTTCGTCCAACTTATATTGCAGAGACAAATTTTCAATTTGAGCAGATGGCATAAAATGCATTTTGATTCCATTTATGTTGTTTGATTTTTTATTATACTTCCGTTTTTCTTGAATTATATCTTCGTTGCCTTCAGCCTGCGCTCTCCACGTTCGTCTAGCATTCCGCATTCTTTCGCTGTTTCTCAATTTATAGTTTTGTAATTTTGTTTCATCATCCTTTAACCTTTCTCTCCATCGTTTGCAGTTGGCTTTATTTTTTTCTCCGCCATTTTTACTCATCTACATTCGAAATTTTTATATTAACATATACAAATAAATATATTTTAGATTTTTTTTTTTTTTATGAATTTTACACTTACGATGTCGCACGCTTCAAACTTTAAATAAGTGAAGAGAACAAAGCGCTGATTATTTTGCAGCAAATTTTTTTTTTTTAATTTGCAATAAAAATATATATTTGTTACTTGCGTTTGATGCGTTTTGTTCAAATACCTTCGACTCACTGATAAAAAATGTCCTTTTTCAATGTCGCACGCTACAACGAAATATACGGTAAAACAAAGAAAAAATTTACCGTAATTGGCAATCGCTTCGTTCCTTTTACATATTTCTCATATTCTTTAAATATAAACTGAGATTTATAAAAGCAAATGTCAATGCATAATGTCTCTCAATAAGATCAGTAATCAAAACAAAACAAGCAATAGAAATGTTTAAAACAGAACTTTTGCAATTATTCGACTTTACATGCCAATATTTCAAAATGAGTTATGAATAAATGTTAAATTTTTTTAAATTAGATAATTTTAATAGATTCTCTAAAAAAATATTTCAAAACAACATACTTTTATAGACCATAAATTTTTTGGCTGTGGTTGACATTTCTGTGGAAATGCCCATATACAGATTGATTTACAAAAACTAATAAATTTAAAACTTTGTATTACAAGCAAAGCAAAAATATGTCATTTAAATTGTATTTTTTATGTACCTTCTTCAAAAACGTTTATAATATATGTTTGATCTCATATTTTTAAAAATTTTTTTGTTGCTTATTAAATTAATATTACAGAAATGTATTACATTAATAAACATTATCCCCCTGGCCCACGATGTTGAACGATAATCGCTTAGATAAGACTTAAGACACAAACTTGATTGTGGAATAAACAAACTTGATTGAGTAAAAAATAGATACGATAAAAAGTTTGTGTCTTAAGTCTTATCTAAGCGAACGTTATCGTTCGACATCGTGGGCCAGGAGGTATGTTTTCGTTAAAAAATAAAATGTACTGTTTTTTTTTTAATTGTACTGTTTTTTTCTATAAGATGTACTGTTTTTCCGTATTTCAAATCTGGCTACCCTAGAGCTACGACTAATTATGGACCGATCATATTAAAATTGCACAGTATTATTTGTTTACATATAAAATATATTTGCGTTCAATATTATTTGGATACCAATATTTTTAAAAGAGTTATGCTCTTTAAAGTGATTTTCGGAAGTGGGCCTTATGTGGGAGCTACGACTAATTATGGACCGATCATAATAATATTGCACCGTATTATTTGTTTTCATATGAAATATATTAACGTTCAATATTATTTGGAGACCAACATTTTTAAAAGAGTTGTGGGAGAAATATGTACATATATTCTTAAAATTTCACTTACATTTTAGATATTAAATAAAACACTACGGGAACCACTATTAAAAACTATAAAACACTTACTACTTTTCTATGAGTGTATATAAAATTTTTTTTTTATTGTTTATTTTGATAAAAAATTGATATTTTTTTAATTTTAAATTAAACTTGTATTAAAAATTTGAGGAAATTGTTTACTTTCATCTACGGAAGTTAGTATACAATTAAAGCTAAACTGTTCTAAACACACTTCCGCGGGAGTTTTATCACTTTTTATTTTTTTTAATGAATTTGAATAGGAAAAATGGGAAACCCCCGCGGAATTTTCATTCATGATTGGGCTGTATATAAATTTTTTAAAAATGTGGTATGATGCTTTATTATAGAGTTGTGTCGTTCATGAACGACCTCGTTCAATTGCACGACTCACACAAGTGACCGAAGTGAACCGGTTACTTTACTGAGCGCTTTTGGCTCAGTGATGCACCGCTCAATTTTGTGATTGACAGCTCATGTCGTTCAAGTGTCTTTTTATGTTATGCCTTTTTGTTTCAGTTGTTAACTCACAAAATTTTTCAACAAGTAAATTTTTGTTAAATTTGGTTTGTTTTTGTTTAGTTTGTTTTGATCACTAGTTGTTGCAAATGTTGTAGCATCGCTCTCACTTTTTTGTCACTTTCTTTGTATGTTTTCTTTCATTCTGGACAAAAAAGAAAAAAAAGATCAACTGAACGAAATGAACGAATTGAACGAACGGGGTCACTTTTAGTGATTGAACGAAAATGACCGGTCACTAAAATGAACGATTTGGCACAAGACTACTCCGTATTATTTGTTTACATATAAAATATATTTGCGTTCAATATTATTTGGATACCAACATTTTTAAAAGAATTATGCTCTTTAAAGTGATTTTCGGAAGTGGGCCTTATGTGGGAGCTACGACTAATTATGGACCGATCATAATAATATTGCTCCGTATTATTTGTTTACATATAAAATATATTTGCGTTCAATATTATTTGGAGACCAACATTTTTAAAAGAATTATGCTCTTTAAAGTGATTTTCGGAAGTGGGCCTTATGTGGGAGCTACGACTAATTATGGACCGATCATAATAATATTGCACCGTATTATTTGTTTTCATATGAAATATATTTGCGTTCAATATTATTTGGATACCAATATTTTTAAAAGAGTTATGCTTTTTAAAGTGATTTTCGGAAGTGGGCCTTATGTGGGAGCTACGACTAATTATGGACCGATCATAATAAAATTGCACCGTATTATATGTTTTCATATGAAATATATTTGCGTTCAATATTATTTGGATACCAATATTTTTAAAAGAGTTATGCTTTTTAAAGTGATTTTCGGAAGTGGGCCTTATGTGGGAGCTACGACTAATTATGGACCGATCATAATAAAATTGTACCGTATTATTTGTTTTCATATGAAATATATTTGCGTTCAATATTATTTGGATACCAATATTTTTAAAAGAGTTATGCTCTTTAAAGTGATTTTCGGAAGGGGGCCTTATATGGGAGCTACGACTAATTATGAACCGATCATAATAAAATTGCACCGTATTATTTGTTTACATATAAAATATATTTGCGTTCAATATTATTTGGATACCAATATTTTTAAAAGAGTTATGCTCTTTAAAGTGATTTTCGGAAGGGGGCCTTATATGGGAGCTACGACTAATTATGGACCGATCATAATAAAATTGTACCGTATTATTTGTTTTCATATGAAATATATTTGCGTTCAATATTATTTGGATACCAACATTTTTAAAAGAATTATGCTCGTTAAAGTGATTTTCGGAAGCAGGCCTTATGTTGGAGGTACGACTAATTATGGACCGATCATAATAAAATTGCACCGTATTATTTGTTTACATATAAAATATATTTGCGTTCAATATTATTTGGATATCAACATTTTTAAAAGAGTTATGCTCTTTAAAGTGATTTTCGGAAGTGGGCCTTATATGGGAGCTACGTAGGGGTGCCAGACGTACTGTTTTTAGCAGTACGCGTACTGTTTATTTTCAAATGTACTGTTTTATGCACAAGACCCAAAACAGTACGCAAATGTACTGTTTTTTACACGTTGTACTGTTTTTTGTACTGTTTTTTTTCGTTAAAAGCTTATTTATATTAAAATTGATAAAAACAAATTTTTGTTCAGTGTATTGCTTTATTAAAAAAAGGATTTATTTATCGGGGTTTAATCTACTTTAAAGTTGATTATGAGATCAGTGTTAATTAATGGCTCTAAAGCATTGGTGTCCAAAAAATTTGTTTGTCCATATGAAATGAATACAAAAACAATTGTTTCATGAAATGGGCATCATTGCTCTAAAGGCATTTCTAACCATTAAACATTGTAGATTAACATGAAGAATATTAAAAAAACAAATTGGATTTCATAAATACACATATCGTTGTTTATACAACGTATTTAAATACATTTTCGAAAAGCTGACGGCACATTTAATTTTAAAGTAGTCATGTTATAAGGGGGTTAAGATAAAATGTTACTTGGATTTTTTTCAATAAATGATACTTCTTGATTTTTATATAATAAATTTCTACATCATGTAAATTGAAACAGCATTATTCTTACTAAAAAATATTTAAAAAGGAGTAAAATTGAGTTGCCATTAAATTTAAAGTTCACTTTTGTAATGTAAATTAATACATATACAGATTGATTTACAAAAACTAATAAATTTAAAACTTTGTATTACAAGCAAAGCAAAAATATGTCATTTAAATTGTATTTTTTATGTACCTTCTTCAAAAACGTTTATAATATATGTAGGGATTTAGGTTGAGTCCCCAATAATGTAGGGATTTCGGTTGAGTCCCCAAATATGTAGTAATTTCTCTCAAGTTGTATTATTTAGTTTATTAAATTCATTTCTTTATTTTCATTTAATTAATTATAGTACATTTTAGTTTGCTTATATTAATATTTAGTTTTACTATTACATTTGAACTTATTTTATTATTCAACTTTGTGTCCGATTTACTTGTTGTCACTTCAACATCTTTCTTACAACTCTTTGTTCTTTCTGTCCAGTCTGTCTCTACTTCAAATTGTTTCATGTCCGTCGTTTCGTCTGTATAAGTATGATGTCCCGCTATGTAAACGTCAGTATAGGTCGACCACGGTTGATACCCTACAATCGGCCCTCCTGACGGCGATACGGCTCGGATTGCCATCTTTTCATAAATTCTGCAACCGTGGTTGTCCGGGTGGGACCTTCGTGGTCTCCCACTTTCTGCACTTCGTACTTTCCATGAGGTAGCTTCTTAACAACCTTGTATGGTTCGAGGAACTTTAGTTTAAGATCTGTTCCAAACTGAGTTCGCTTGATGGCGACCAGCTCGTTCAACTCATAACTCTCCTCAATCTTTCGTCTGTATTTAAAAGTCTTACAACTCTCCTTTTGAACTTTAGCTATATTAGCCCTAGCTTCAGCACTTATTTCATCATGGTCAACATAGTACGTCTTCAAAGAAATATTCTCCTTATCTATAGGATTTAGGAAACCCTCTTTTCTTCCAGTTTTTGCATCAGTGATAATGCACTCCATGCAACTTCGAACTGCTTCCGACACCTTCACTGTGATTTGCGGTATGTAATACTGCCTCTCAATAATTTCTTGAGTCCTTGTAACTCCATAGGGACCCTGTTTGTGTGCAAGCATAATTATCTCGCTTTCCATCTGGACTGGTACAACGATAAGTTCCTTGAGGGGATCTTTAAACAAAACACCATTTTTCATAAAATAGTCCTCATAATCTCCGAATTCCAAAATAGCTCTTCTCACCTTGGTTCGACCATCCACCTCTTGAGCTTCTCTCGCACGATGTGACGAACTTGTCTCAACTGGTATGTCGTCCTTTAACACCATTTTCATCTCAACTGGACTCTTAATATCATTACGTGGCTTGTAGTCTGTAATTATTTTGGCATCTTTTTCAGCTGTTGTTCCTTCCAAATGAAGTTTAGTTTCCACCTCTGTAACGAACTGCTCCGCGTTCAAACAAATGTTCTCAAATTCTCTCATTAAAATATTAACACTCGAAGGTTTTCCAAAAATAGCTTCTCCATTTTTTATAGTAACTTCGGCCTCTCTAATCAAACTGTTTCCAATCATTATGGAGTGAATAGCGTCGCTCTCCTTAACAACATAGAAAGTCACATTGAAATCTATACCGTCGATTTCAACCTCAACATCAAAACGACCTAATGTCATTATTATACTGCCACCTATACCATACAGTTTCACCTTTTCGGGAATTAACTCGACATCACCCAAAATCAATAACAGGTCATTCCTAATAATACACACGTCACATCCGGTATCGATCAATGCATCCAAAGTCTTACCCATAATGGTAATATTCTTAAATATCAAACCTGGACCCTTGCCAACCATATTTGCCTGTCCATGTTCTGACTTTACAGCTTGTGTTTCGGGCTTTTTCGTCTTGCACTCAAAGGAACGATGCCCGAATCTCTGGCACTTGAAACACTTCACCTGTTTCTCGGGACAATCTTTAGCAAAATGCGAAGATACACCACACTTGTAGCACCGCTTCTCACCTTTAGTTGTTTCAGACTTTTCATACTTCTCTGATTCATCTTTCTTCTCTGCAGTAAATGACTCCTTTCCCTTGTATGATGACCGGGGATTTGGTCTTACTTTCTCATAAACTTGGATCTGTCGCTTTAGTTCACTCATGTTATTTGCCTGGTACAAAACTGATTTGTTAAACTTGGAATCTGGAATCCCATCAATAAAATATTCGATTATACTTTTCTCATCCAGTACTATTCCTTTACCTAACTCTATTAAACAGTACAAGTACTCCAACATCGTTTCACCTTTATTTAATCTTCTGTTACGCAACTTCCGATGAATTTCCGCCGCTGAAAAACGAATATTAAATTCATCCCGCAAACATCGCTTTAGCATCTGCCAATCTCTAAAGCCACTTTGACTCTTAACAAACATTTTCGCTGCCCCAACTAACAACTGTCTCGCATACACAAACATTTGTAGCGAACTCCACTGTACAATCTCGGCCATCTCCTCGAATTCGGTGATCCACTGATTAATGTCAGGTGAATCCGTTCCACTGAATGACGACAAACAGTCAACATCTTTAAGCGTATACAGGCTCTTCTGTGCAGGGACTACTCTATCCACGACTACACTGGCTCCGGCAATATCACCAACGTTAGAACCGACTGCACTGACACACTCATCCTCGTCAACCATAACGTCCAAAGTTTCCAGTCCATAATGCCCTAACAGTCTTTCCTGTAAGTCCGCCTTTATTCCCTGAGTATTCAACTCCAACTTAGTCAACTCTGCCCTAAGTTCCGCAACAGTCAGTCTCAAAATAGTCTGCCTATCCATCTTACAATATAAATTTTACCAAAAGTCAATAAAATATTATAAAAATATTATAAAAATATTGAATATTAAATATCAATTAATAATAATAATATTAAAGATAATTCATCAAAATCAGTTTCACAATATTTCAATTATTAAATCAAGAAAAAACTACTTTAATATTCAAACAATCAAATCAAAATATAAATTTACGTTAATATCAAATTTGCACCAAAGAAAAGTTACGTTAAATTTAAACACTCAAATAAAATTCAATTCAAAACATCAAAATTTAATTCATAGAAAAATATTTACTTTACTCAAATAAAATTTACTTTAATTTTAACTGACAAAATTATACACCAAATTTGTTGACCTCTCACCCACTGTGCGAATTCCAATTACTGTCTCTGCTGCTGCGCACAAGATTCTATCAGCAACTCATCACACCATACACATCATACACCGTAACGGGTAACAGTATTCACGTTTTTTCTTCTTCACTAGCAGGCACAAGCAAGTTGTTTTTTTCTTCTTTTCTTCTTTCGTTCGAAATTTACGTTAAAACGGTATTTCTCTTATTTAAAGTTTATTTAAATATTAAACGACAACGACTCTGTTTCGTTCCACAATAATACACAGTTTTTACTTTTGAGAGACGACAAGTTGAGTCTGTTTCTCTCGTCAACAACACATTTTTTTTTTTTAGTAACAACAACAGCGTTTGTTTTACCCCACTACAATTTTTAAGTATTAAACGACAACAAATTATTTTGTTTCGCTCCACAATGTCAACACAGTTTTTTATTTTAAGAGACAACAAGTTTTTAGTCTGTTTCCCTCCACAACAACACAGTTTTTATTTAAAGAGACAACAAGTTTTTAAGTCTGTTTCTCTTCACAACAACACAGTTTTATATTAAGCGACAACAAATTTTGTTTCGCTCCACAATATCAACACAGTTTTTTATTATTGTAAAAAAAATTCTTCTTTTTTCATTATCTACGCGCAACCACAACTCACTTTAGTTTTTTGTCGACGTTTGTTTCATTTCTACTTGTCCATACTTCACAAATATGTAGAAAATGTTCGTTAAATTAAGGGTGGGTTTTTGCGTTTGGTTTTTTGCTCTCTTTGCTTGTAACTTTATTCTGTTTTTCTTCTTTTAATTTTATTTGTTGATGCAATATAAAATTATTAATGATCGGACACTTTTTTGTTCATCTTTACAACACAGTTTTCTCACTACACAATCAACTCACAACACATTCATTAATTTGCTCAAAGTCATAAGATTTCGGCTGAGCCCCCAAATATGTAGGGATTTAGGTTGAGTCCCCAATAATGTAGGGATTTCGGTTGAGTCCCCAAATATGTAGTAATTTCTCTCAAGTTGTATTATTTAGTTTATTAAATTCATTTCTTTATTTTCATTTAATTAATTATAGTACATTTTAGTTTGCTTATATTAATATTTAGTTTTACTATTACATTTGAACTTATTTTATTATTCAACTTTGTGTCCGATTTACTTGTTGTCACTTCAACATCTTTCTTACAACTCTTTGTTCTTTCTGTCCAGTCTGTCTCTACTTCAAATTGTTTCATGTCCGTCGTTTCGTCTGTATAAGTATGATGTCCCGCTATGTAAACGTCAGTATAGGTCGACCACGGTTGATACCCTACATATATGTTTGATCTCATATTTTTAAAAATTTTTTTGTTGCTTATTAAATTAATATTACAGAAATGTATTACATTAATAAACATTATCCCCCTGGCCCACGATGTTGAACGATAATCGCTTAGATAAGACTTAAGACACAAACTTGATTGTGGAATAAACAAACTTGATTGAGTAAAAAATAGATACGATAAAAAGTTTGTGTCTTAAGTCTTATCTAAGCGAACGTTATCGTTCGACATCGTGGGCCAGGAGGTATGTTTTCGTTAAAAAATAAAATGTACTGTTTTTTTTTTTAATTGTACTGTTTTTTTCTATAAGATGTACTGTTTTTCCGTATTTCAAATCTGGCTACCCTAGAGCTACGACTAATTATGGACCGATCATATTAAAATTGCACCGTATTATTTGTTTACATATAAAATATATTTGCGTTCAATATTATTTGGATACCAATATTTTTAAAAGAGTTATGCTCTTTAAAGTGATTTTCGGAAGTGGGCCTTATGTGGGAGCTACGACTAATTATGGACCGATCATAATAATATTGCACCGTATTATTTGTTTTCATATGAAATATATTAACGTTCAATATTATTTGGAGACCAACATTTTTAAAAGAGTTGTGGGAGAAATATGTACATATATTCTTAAAATTTCACTTACATTTTAGATATTAAATAAAACACTACGGGAACCACTATTAAAAACTATAAAACACTTACTACTTTTCTATGAGTGTATATAAAATTTTTTTTTTATTGTTTATTTTGATAAAAAATTGATATTTTTTTAATTTTAAATTAAACTTGTATTAAAAATTTGAGGAAATTGTTTACTTTCATCTACGGAAGTTAGTATACAATTAAAGCTAAACTGTTCTAAACACACTTCCGCGGGAGTTTTATCACTTTTTATTTTTTTTAATGAATTTGAATAGGAAAAATGGGAAACCCCCGCGGAATTTTCATTCATGATTGGGCTGTATATAAATTTTTTAAAAATGTGGTATGATGCTTTATTATAGAGTTGTGTCGTTCATGAACGACCTCGTTCAATTGAACGACTCACACAAGTGACCGAAGTGAACCGGTTACTTTACTGAGCGCTTTTGGCTCAGTGATGCACCGCTCAATTTTGTGATTGACAGCTCATGTCGTTCATGTGTCTTTTTATGTTATGCCTTTTTGTTTCAGTTGTTAACTCACAAAATTTTTCAACAAGTAAATTTTTGTTAAATTTGGTTTGTTTTTGTTTAGTTTGTTTTGATCACTAGTTGTTGCAAATGTTGTAGCATCGCTCTCACTTTTTTGTCACTTTCTTTGTATGTTTTCTTTCATTCTGGACAAAAAAGAAAAAAAAGATCAACTGAACGAAATGAACGAATTGAACGAACGGGGTCACTTTTAGTGATTGAACGAAAATGACCGGTCACTAAAATGAACGATTTGGCACAAGACTACTCCGTATTATTTGTTTACATATAAAATATATTTGCGTTCAATATTATTTGGATACCAACATTTTTAAAAGAATTATGCTCTTTAAAGTGATTTTCGGAAGTGGGCCTTATGTGGGAGCTACGACTAATTATGGACCGATCATAATAATATTGCTCCGTATTATTTGTTTACATATAAAATATATTTGCGTTCAATATTATTTGGAGACCAACATTTTTAAAAGAATTATGCTCTTTAAAGTGATTTTCGGAAGTGGGCCTTATGTGGGAGCTACGACTAATTATGGACCGATCATAATAATATTGCACCGTATTATTTGTTTTCATATGAAATATATTTGCGTTCAATATTATTTGGATACCAATATTTTTAAAAGAGTTATGCTTTTTAAAGTGATTTTCGGAAGTGGGCCTTATGTGGGAGCTACGACTAATTATGGACCGATCATAATAAAATTGCACCGTATTATTTGTTTTCATATGAAATATATTTGCGTTCAATATTATTTGGATACCAATATTTTTAAAAGAGTTATGCTTTTTAAAGTGATTTTCGGAAGTGGGCCTTATGTGGGAGCTACGACTAATTATGGACCGATCATAATAAAATTGTACCGTATTATTTGTTTTCATATGAAATATATTTGCGTTCAATATTATTTGGATACCAATATTTTTAAAAGAGTTATGCTCTTTAAAGTGATTTTCGGAAGGGGGCCTTATATGGGAGCTACGACTAATTATGGACCGATCATAATAAAATTGCACCGTATTATTTGTTTACATATAAAATATATTTGCGTTCAATATTATTTGGATACCAATATTTTTAAAAGAGTTATGCTCTTTAAAGTGATTTTCGGAAGGGGGCCTTATATGGGAGCTACGACTAATTATGGACCGATCATAATAAAATTGTACCGTATTATTTGTTTTCATATGAAATATATTTGCGTTCAATATTATTTGGATACCAACATTTTTAAAAGAATTATGCTCGTTAAAGTGATTTTCGGAAGCAGGCCTTATGTGGGAGCTACGACTAATTATGGACCGATCATAATAAAATTGCACCGTATTATTTGTTTACATATAAAATATATTTGCGTTCAATATTATTTGGATATCAACATTTTTAAAAGAGTTATGCTCTTTAAAGTGATTTTCGGAAGTGGGCCTTATATGGGAGCTACGTAGGGGTGCCAGACGTACTGTTTTTAGCAGTAAGCGTACTGTTTATTTTCAAATGTACTGTTTTATGCACAAGACCCAAAACAGTACGCAAATGTACTGTTTTTTACACGTTGTACTGTTTTTTGTACTGTTTTTTTTCGTTAAAAGCTTATTTATATTAAAATTGATAAAAACAAATTTTTGTTCAGTGTATTGCTTTATTAAAAAAAGGATTTATTTATCGGGGTTTAATCTACTTTAAAGTTGATTATGAGATCAGTGTTAATTAATGGCTCTAAAGCATTGGTGTCCAAAAAATTTGTTTGTCCATATGAAATGAATACAAAAACAATTGTTTCATGAAATGGGCATCATTGCTCTAAAGGCATTTCTAACCATTAAACATTGTAGATTAACATGAAGAATATTAAAAAAACAAATTGGATTTCATAAATACACATATCGTTGTTTATACAACGTATTTAAATACATTTTCGAAAAGCTGACGGCAGATTTAATTTTAAAGTAGTCATGTTATAAGGGGGTTAAGATAAAATGTTACTTGGATTTTTTTCAATAAATGATACTTCTTGATTTTTATATAATAAATTTCTACATCATGTAAATTGAAACAGCATTATTCTTACTAAAAAATATTTAAAAAGGAGTAAAATTGAGTTGCCATTAAATTTAAAGTTCACTTTTGTAATGTAAATTAATACATATACAGATTGATTTACAAAAACTAATAAATTTAAAACTTTGTATTACAAGCAAAGCAAAAATATGTCATTTAAATTGTATTTTTTATGTACCTTCTTCAAAAACGTTTATAATATATGTTTGATCTCATATTTTTAAAAATTTTTTTGTTGCTTATTAAATTAATATTACAGAAATGTATTACATTAATAAACATTATCCCCCTGGCCCACGATGTTGAACGATAATCGCTTAGATAAGACTTAAGACACAAACTTGATTGTGGAATAAACAAACTTGATTGAGTAAAAAATAGATACGATAAAAAGTTTGTGTCTTAAGTCTTATCTAAGCGAACGTTATCGTTCGACATCGTGGGCCAGGAGGTATGTTTTCGTTAAAAAATAAAATGTACTGTTTTTTTTTAATTGTACTGTTTTTTTCTATAAGATGTACTGTTTTTCCGTATTTCAAATCTGGCTACCCTAGAGCTACGACTAATTATGGACCGATCATATTAAAATTGCACCGTATTATTTGTTTACATATAAAATATATTTGCGTTCAATATTATTTGGATACCAATATTTTTAAAAGAGTTATGCTCTTTAAAGTGATTTTCGGAAGTGGGCCTTATGTGGGAGCTACGACTAATTATGGACCGATCATAATAATATTGCACCGTATTATTTGTTTTCATATGAAATATATTAACGTTCAATATTATTTGGAGACCAACATTTTTAAAAGAGTTGTGGGAGAAATATGTACATATATTCTTAAAATTTCACTTACATTTTAGATATTAAATAAAACACTACGGGAACCACTATTAAAAACTATAAAACACTTACTACTTTTCTATGAGTGTATATAAAATTTTTTTTTTATTGTTTATTTTGATAAAAAATTGATATTTTTTTAATTTTAAATTAAACTTGTATTAAAAATTTGAGGAAATTGTTTACTTTCATCTACGGAAGTTAGTATACAATTAAAGCTAAACTGTTCTAAACACACTTCCGCGGGAGTTTTATCACTTTTTATTTTTTTTAATGAATTTGAATAGGAAAAATGGGAAACCCCCGCGGAATTTTCATTCATGATTGGGCTGTATATAAATTTTTTAAAAATGTGGTATGATGCTTTATTATAGAGTTGTGTCGTTCATGAACGACCTCGTTCAATTGAACGACTCACACAAGTGACCGAAGTGAACCGGTTACTTTACTGAGCGCTTTTGGCTCAGTGATGCACCGCTCAATTTTGTGATTGACAGCTCATGTCGTTCATGTGTCTTTTTATGTTATGCCTTTTTGTTTCAGTTGTTAACTCACAAAATTTTTCAACAAGTAAATTTTTGTTAAATTTGGTTTGTTTTTGTTTAGTTTGTTTTGATCACTAGTTGTTGCAAATGTTGTAGCATCGCTCTCACTTTTTTGTCACTTTCTTTGTATGTTTTCTTTCATTCTGGACAAAAAAGAAAAAAAAGATCAACTGAACGAAATGAACGAATTGAACGAACGGGGTCACTTTTAGTGATTGAACGAAAATGACCGGTCACTAAAATGAACGATTTGGCACAAGACTACTCCGTATTATTTGTTTACATATAAAATATATTTGCGTTCAATATTATTTGGATACCAACATTTTTAAAAGAATTATGCTCTTTAAAGTGATTTTCGGAAGTGGGCCTTATGTGGGAGCTACGACTAATTATGGACCGATCATAATAATATTGCTCCGTATTATTTGTTTACATATAAAATATATTTGCGTTCAATATTATTTGGAGACCAAAATTTTTAAAAGAATTATGCTCTTTAAAGTGATTTTCGGAAGTGGGCCTTATGTGGGAGCTACGACTAATTATGGACCGATCATAATAATATTGCACCGTATTATTTGTTTTCATATGAAATATATTTGCGTTCAATATTATTTGGATACCAATATTTTTAAAAGAGTTATGCTTTTTAAAGTGATTTTCGGAAGTGGGCCTTATGTGGGAGCTACGACTAATTATGGACCGATCATAATAAAATTGCACCGTATTATTTGTTTTCATATGAAATATATTTGCGTTCAATATTATTTGGATACCAATATTTTTAAAAGAGTTATGCTTTTTAAAGTGATTTTCGGAAGTGGGAGCTACGACTAATTATGGACCGATCATAATAAAATTGTACCGTATTATTTGTTTTCATATGAAATATATTTGCGTTCAATATTATTTGGATACCAATATTTTTAAAAGAGTTATGCTCTTTAAAGTGATTTTCGGAAGGGGGCCTTATATGGGAGCTACGACTAATTATGGACCGATCATAATAAAATTGCACCGTATTATTTGTTTACATATAAAATATATTTGCGTTCAATATTATTTGGATACCAATATTTTTAAAAGAGTTATGCTCTTTAAAGTGATTTTCGGAAGGGGGCCTTATATGGGAGCTACGACTAATTATGGACCGATCATAATAAAATTGTACCGTATTATTTGTTTTCATATGAAATATATTTGCGTTCAATATTATTTGGATACCAACATTTTTAAAAGAATTATGCTCGTTAAAGTGATTTTCGGAAGCAGGCCTTATGTGGGAGCTACGACTAATTATGGACCGATCATAATAAAATTGCACCGTATTATTTGTTTACATATAAAATATATTTGCGTTCAATATTATTTGGATATCAACATTTTTAAAAGAGTTATGCTCTTTAAAGTGATTTTCGGAAGTGGGCCTTATATGGGAGCTACGTAGGGGTGCCAGACGTACTGTTTTTAGCAGTACGCGTACTGTTTATTTTCAAATGTACTGTTTTATGCACAAGACCCAAAACAGTACGCAAATGTACTGTTTTTTACACGTTGTACTGTTTTTTGTACTGTTTTTTTTCGTTAAAAGCTTATTTATATTAAAATTGATAAAAACAAATTTTTGTTCAGTGTATTGCTTTATTAAAAAAAGGATTTATTTATCGGGGTTTAATCTACTTTAAAGTTGATTATGAGATCAGTGTTAATTAATGGCTCTAAAGCATTGGTGTCCAAAAAATTTGTTTGTCCATATGAAATGAATACAAAAACAATTGTTTCATGAAATGGGCATCATTGCTCTAAAGGCATTTCTAACCATTAAACATTGTAGATTAACATGAAGAATATTAAAAAAACAAATTGGATTTCATAAATACACATATCGTTGTTTATACAACGTATTTAAATACATTTTCGAAAAGCTGACGGCACATTTAATTTTAAAGTAGTCATGTTATAAGGGGGTTAAGATAAAATGTTACTTGGATTTTTTTCAATAAATGATACTTCTTGATTTTTATATAATAAATTTCTACATCATGTAAATTGAAACAGCATTATTCTTACTAAAAAATATTTAAAAAGGAGTAAAATTGAGTTGCCATTAAATTTAAAGTTCACTTTTGTAATGTAAATTAATACATATACAGATTGATTTACAAAAACTAATAAATTTAAAACTTTGTATTACAAGCAAAGCAAAAATATGTCATTTAAATTGTATTTTTTATGTACCTTCTTCAAAAACGTTTATAATATATGTTTGATCTCATATTTTTAAAAATTTTTTTGTTGCTTATTAAATTAATATTACAGAAATGTATTACATTAATAAACATTATCCCCCTGGCCCACGATGTTGAACGATAATCGCTTAGATAAGACTTAAGACACAAACTTGATTGTGGAATAAACAAAATTGATTGAGTAAAAAATAGATACGATAAAAAGTTTGTATCTTAAGTCTTATCTAAGCGAACGTTATCGTTCGACATCGTGGGCCAGGAGGTATGTTTTCGTTAAAAAATAAAATGTACTGTTTTTTTTTTTAATTGTACTGTTTTTTTCTATAAGATGTACTGTTTTTCCGTATTTCAAATCTGGCTACCCTAGAGCTACGACTAATTATGGACCGATCATATTAAAATTGCACCGTATTATTTGTTTACATATAAAATATATTTGCGTTCAATATTATTTGGATACCAATATTTTTAAAAGAGTTATGCTCTTTAAAGTGATTTTCGGAAGTGGGCCTTATGTGGGAGCTACGACTAATTATGGACCGATCATAATAATATTGCACCGTATTATTTGTTTTCATATGAAATATATTAACGTTCAATATTATTTGGAGACCAACATTTTTAAAAGAGTTGTGGGAGAAATATGTACATATATTCTTAAAATTTCACTTACATTTTAGATATTAAATAAAACACTACGGGAACCACTATTAAAAACTATAAAACACTTACTACTTTTCTATGAGTGTATATAAAATTTTTTTTTTATTGTTTATTTTGATAAAAAATTGATATTTTTTTAATTTTAAATTAAACTTGTATTAAAAATTTGAGGAAATTGTTTACTTTCATCTACGGAAGTTAGTATACAATTAAAGCTAAACTGTTCTAAACACACTTCCGCGGGAGTTTTATCACTTTTTATTTTTTTTAATGAATTTGAATAGGAAAAATGGGAAACCCCCGCGGAATTTTCATTCATGATTGGGCTGTATATAAATTTTTTAAAAATGTGGTATGAGGCTTTATTATAGAGTTGTGTCGTTCATGAACGACCTCGTTCAATTGAACGACTCACACAAGTGACCGAAGTGAACCGGTTACTTTACTGAGCGCTTTTGGCTCAGTGATGCACCGCTCAATTTTGTGATTGACAGCTCATGTCGTTCATGTGTCTTTTTATGTTATGCCTTTTTGTTTCAGTTGTTAACTCACAAAATTTTTCAACAAGTAAATTTTTGTTAAATTTGGTTTGTTTTTGTTTAGTTTGTTTTGATCACTAGTTGTTGCAAATGTTGTAGCATCGCTCTCACTTTTTTGTCACTTTCTTTGTATGTTTTCTTTCATTCTGGACAAAAAAGAAAAAAAAGATCAACTGAACGAAATGAACGAATTGAACGAACGGGGTCACTTTTAGTGATTGAACGAAAATGACCGGTCACTAAAATGAACGATTTGGCACAAGACTACTCCGTATTATTTGTTTACATATAAAATATATTTGCGTTCAATATTATTTGGATACCAACATTTTTAAAAGAATTATGCTCTTTAAAGTGATTTTCGGAAGTGGGCCTTATGTGGGAGCTACGACTAATTATGGACCGATCATAATAATATTGCTCCGTATTATTTGTTTACATATAAAATATATTTGCGTTCAATATTATTTGGAGACCAACATTTTTAAAAGAATTATGCTCTTTAAAGTGATTTTCGGAAGTGGGCCTTATGTGGGAGCTACGACTAATTATGGACCGATCATAATAATATTGCACCGTATTATTTGTTTTCATATGAAATATATTTGCGTTCAATATTATTTGGATACCAATATTTTTAAAAGAGTTATGCTTTTTAAAGTGATTTTCGGAAGTGGGCCTTATGTGGGAGCTACGACTAATTATGGACCGATCATAATAAAATTGCACCGTATTATTTGTTTTCATATGAAATATATTTGCGTTCAATATTATTTGGATACCAATATTTTTAAAAGAGTTATGCTTTTTAAAGTGATTTTCGGAAGTGGGCCTTATGTGGGAGCTACGACTAATTATGGACCGATCATAATAAAATTGTACCGTATTATTTGTTTTCATATGAAATATATTTGCGTTCAATATTATTTGGATACCAATATTTTTAAAAGAGTTATGCTCTTTAAAGTGATTTTCGGAAGGGGGCCTTATATGGGAGCTACGACTAATTATGGACCGATCATAATAAAATTGCACCGTATTATTTGTTTACATATAAAATATATTTGCGTTCAATATTATTTGGATACCAATATTTTTAAAAGAGTTATGCTCTTTAAAGTGATTTTCGGAAGGGGGCCTTATATGGGAGCTACGACTAATTATGGACCGATCATAATAAAATTGTACCGTATTATTTGTTTTCATATGAAATATATTTGCGTTCAATATTATTTGGATACCAACATTTTTAAAAGAATTATGCTCGTTAAAGTGATTTTCGGAAGCAGGCCTTATGTGGGAGCTACGACTAATTATGGACCGATCATAATAAAATTGCACCGTATTATTTGTTTACATATAAAATATATTTGCGTTCAATATTATTTGGATATCAACATTTTTAAAAGAGTTATGCTCTTTAAAGTGATTTTCGGAAGTGGGCCTTATATGGGAGCTACGTAGGGGTGCCAGACGTACTGTTTTTAGCAGTAAGCGTACTGTTTATTTTCAAATGTACTGTTTTATGCACAAGACCCAAAACAGTACGCAAATGTACTGTTTTTTACACGTTGTACTGTTTTTTGTACTGTTTTTTTTCGTTAAAAGCTTATTTATATTAAAATTGATAAAAACAAATTTTTGTTCAGTGTATTGCTTTATTAAAAAAAGGATTTATTTATCGGGGTTTAATCTACTTTAAAGTTGATTATGAGATCAGTGTTAATTAATGGCTCTAAAGCATTGGTGTCCAAAAAATTTGTTTGTCCATATGAAATGAATACAAAAACAATTGTTTCATGAAATGGGCATCATTGCTCTAAAGGCATTTCTAACCATTAAACATTGTAGATTAACATGAAGAATATTAAAAAAACAAATTGGATTTCATAAATACACATATCGTTGTTTATACAACGTATTTAAATACATTTTCGAAAAGCTGACGGCACATTTAATTTTAAAGTAGTCATGTTATAAGGGGGTTAAGATAAAATGTTACTTGGATTTTTTTCAATAAATGATACTTCTTGATTTTTATATAATAAATTTCTACATCATGTAAATTGAAACAGCATTATTCTTACTAAAAAATATTTAAAAAGGAGTAAAATTGAGTTGCCATTAAATTTAAAGTTCACTTTTGTAATGTAAATTAATACATATACAGATTGATTTACAAAAACTAATAAATTTAAAACTTTGTATTACAAGCAAAGCAAAAATATGTCATTTAAATTGTATTTTTTATGTACCTTCTTCAAAAACGTTTATAATATATGTTTGATCTCATATTTTTAAAAATTTTTTTGTTGCTTATTAAATTAATATTACAGAAATGTATTACATTAATAAACATTATCCCCCTGGCCCACGATGTTGAACGATAATCGCTTAGATAAGACTTAAGACACAAACTTGATTGTGGAATAAACAAACTTGATTGAGTAAAAAATAGATACGATAAAAAGTTTGTGTCTTAAGTCTTATCTAAGCGAACGTTATCGTTCGACATCGTGGGCCAGGAGGTATGTTTTCGTTAAAAAATAAAATGTACTGTTTTTTTTTAATTGTACTGTTTTTTTCTATAAGATGTACTGTTTTTCCGTATTTCAAATCTGGCTACCCTAGAGCTACGACTAATTATGGACCGATCATATTAAAATTGCACCGTATTATTTGTTTACATATAAAATATATTTGCGTTCAATATTATTTGGATACCAATATTTTTAAAAGAGTTATGCTCTTTAAAGTGATTTTCGGAAGTGGGCCTTATGTGGGAGCTACGACTAATTATGGACCGATCATAATAATATTGCACCGTATTATTTGTTTTCATATGAAATATATTAACGTTCAATATTATTTGGAGACCAACATTTTTAAAAGAGTTGTGGGAGAAATATGTACATATATTCTTAAAATTTCACTTACATTTTAGATATTAAATAAAACACTACGGGAACCACTATTAAAAACTATAAAACACTTACTACTTTTCTATGAGTGTATATAAAATTTTTTTTTTATTGTTTATTTTGATAAAAAATTGATATTTTTTTAATTTTAAATTAAACTTGTATTAAAAATTTGAGGAAATTGTTTACTTTCATCTACGGAAGTTAGTATACAATTAAAGCTAAACTGTTCTAAACACACTTCCGCGGGAGTTTTATCACTTTTTATTTTTTTTAATGAATTTGAATAGGAAAAATGGGAAACCCCCGCGGAATTTTCATTCATGATTGGGCTGTATATAAATTTTTTAAAAATGTGGTATGATGCTTTATTATAGAGTTGTGTCGTTCATGAACGACCTCGTTCAATTGAACGACTCACACAAGTGACCGAAGTGAACCGGTTACTTTACTGAGCGCTTTTGGCTCAGTGATGCACCGCTCAATTTTGTGATTGACAGCTCATGTCGTTCATGTGTCTTTTTATGTTATGCCTTTTTGTTTCAGTTGTTAACTCACAAAATTTTTCAACAAGTAAATTTTTGTTAAATTTGGTTTGTTTTTGTTTAGTTTGTTTTGATCACTAGTTGTTGCAAATGTTGTAGCATCGCTCTCACTTTTTTGTCACTTTCTTTGTATGTTTTCTTTCATTCTGGACAAAAAAGAAAAAAAAGATCAACTGAACGAAATGAACGAATTGAACGAACGGGGTCACTTTTAGTGATTGAACGAAAATGACCGGTCACTAAAATGAACGATTTGGCACAAGACTACTCCGTATTATTTGTTTACATATAAAATATATTTGCGTTCAATATTATTTGGATACCAACATTTTTAAAAGAATTATGCTCTTTAAAGTGATTTTCGGAAGTGGGCCTTATGTGGGAGCTACGACTAATTATGGACCGATCATAATAATATTGCTCCGTATTATTTGTTTACATATAAAATATATTTGCGTTCAATATTATTTGGAGACCAAAATTTTTAAAAGAATTATGCTCTTTAAAGTGATTTTCGGAAGTGGGCCTTATGTGGGAGCTACGACTAATTATGGACCGATCATAATAATATTGCACCGTATTATTTGTTTTCATATGAAATATATTTGCGTTCAATATTATTTGGATACCAATATTTTTAAAAGAGTTATGCTTTTTAAAGTGATTTTCGGAAGTGGGCCTTATGTGGGAGCTACGACTAATTATGGACCGATCATAATAAAATTGCACCGTATTATTTGTTTTCATATGAAATATATTTGCGTTCAATATTATTTGGATACCAATATTTTTAAAAGAGTTATGCTTTTTAAAGTGATTTTCGGAAGTGGGAGCTACGACTAATTATGGACCGATCATAATAAAATTGTACCGTATTATTTGTTTTCATATGAAATATATTTGCGTTCAATATTATTTGGATACCAATATTTTTAAAAGAGTTATGCTCTTTAAAGTGATTTTCGGAAGGGGGCCTTATATGGGAGCTACGACTAATTATGGACCGATCATAATAAAATTGCACCGTATTATTTGTTTACATATAAAATATATTTGCGTTCAATATTATTTGGATACCAATATTTTTAAAAGAGTTATGCTCTTTAAAGTGATTTTCGGAAGGGGGCCTTATATGGGAGCTACGACTAATTATGGACCGATCATAATAAAATTGTACCGTATTATTTGTTTTCATATGAAATATATTTGCGTTCAATATTATTTGGATACCAACATTTTTAAAAGAATTATGCTCGTTAAAGTGATTTTCGGAAGCAGGCCTTATGTGGGAGCTACGACTAATTATGGACCGATCATAATAAAATTGCACCGTATTATTTGTTTACATATAAAATATATTTGCGTTCAATATTATTTGGATATCAACATTTTTAAAAGAGTTATGCTCTTTAAAGTGATTTTCGGAAGTGGGCCTTATATGGGAGCTACGTAGGGGTGCCAGACGTACTGTTTTTAGCAGTACGCGTACTGTTTATTTTCAAATGTACTGTTTTATGCACAAGACCCAAAACAGTACGCAAATGTACTGTTTTTTACACGTTGTACTGTTTTTTGTACTGTTTTTTTTCGTTAAAAGCTTATTTATATTAAAATTGATAAAAACAAATTTTTGTTCAGTGTATTGCTTTATTAAAAAAAGGATTTATTTATCGGGGTTTAATCTACTTTAAAGTTGATTATGAGATCAGTGTTAATTAATGGCTCTAAAGCATTGGTGTCCAAAAAATTTGTTTGTCCATATGAAATGAATACAAAAACAATTGTTTCATGAAATGGGCATCATTGCTCTAAAGGCATTTCTAACCATTAAACATTGTAGATTAACATGAAGAATATTAAAAAAACAAATTGGATTTCATAAATACACATATCGTTGTTTATACAACGTATTTAAATACATTTTCGAAAAGCTGACGGCACATTTAATTTTAAAGTAGTCATGTTATAAGGGGGTTAAGATAAAATGTTACTTGGATTTTTTTCAATAAATGATACTTCTTGATTTTTATATAATAAATTTCTACATCATGTAAATTGAAACAGCATTATTCTTACTAAAAAATATTTAAAAAGGAGTAAAATTGAGTTGCCATTAAATTTAAAGTTCACTTTTGTAATGTAAATTAATACATATACAGATTGATTTACAAAAACTAATAAATTTAAAACTTTGTATTACAAGCAAAGCAAAAATATGTCATTTAAATTGTATTTTTTATGTACCTTCTTCAAAAACGTTTATAATATATGTTTGATCTCATATTTTTAAAAATTTTTTTGTTGCTTATTAAATTAATATTACAGAAATGTATTACATTAATAAACATTATCCCCCTGGCCCACGATGTTGAACGATAATCGCTTAGATAAGACTTAAGACACAAACTTGATTGTGGAATAAACAAACTTGATTGAGTAAAAAATAGATACGATAAAAAGTTTGTATCTTAAGTCTTATCTAAGCGAACGTTATCGTTCGACATCGTGGGCCAGGAGGTATGTTTTCGTTAAAAAATAAAATGTACTGTTTTTTTTTTTAATTGTACTGTTTTTTTCTATAAGATGTACTGTTTTTCCGTATTTCAAATCTGGCTACCCTAGAGCTACGACTAATTATGGACCGATCATATTAAAATTGCACCGTATTATTTGTTTACATATAAAATATATTTGCGTTCAATATTATTTGGATACCAATATTTTTAAAAGAGTTATGCTCTTTAAAGTGATTTTCGGAAGTGGGCCTTATGTGGGAGCTACGACTAATTATGGACCGATCATAATAATATTGCACCGTATTATTTGTTTTCATATGAAATATATTAACGTTCAATATTATTTGGAGACCAACATTTTTAAAAGAGTTGTGGGAGAAATATGTACATATATTCTTAAAATTTCACTTACATTTTAGATATTAAATAAAACACTACGGGAACCACTATTAAAAACTATAAAACACTTACTACTTTTCTATGAGTGTATATAAAATTTTTTTTTTATTGTTTATTTTGATAAAAAATTGATATTTTTTTAATTTTAAATTAAACTTGTATTAAAAATTTGAGGAAATTGTTTACTTTCATCTACGGAAGTTAGTATACAATTAAAGCTAAACTGTTCTAAACACACTTCCGCGGGAGTTTTATCACTTTTTATTTTTTTTAATGAATTTGAATAGGAAAAATGGGAAACCCCCGCGGAATTTTCATTCATGATTGGGCTGTATATAAATTTTTTAAAAATGTGGTATGATGCTTTATTATAGAGTTGTGTCGTTCATGAACGACCTCGTTCAATTGAACGACTCACACAAGTGACCGAAGTGAACCGGTTACTTTACTGAGCGCTTTTGGCTCAGTGATGCACCGCTCAATTTTGTGATTGACAGCTCATGTCGTTCATGTGTCTTTTTATGTTATGCCTTTTTGTTTCAGTTGTTAACTCACAAAATTTTTCAACAAGTAAATTTTTGTTAAATTTGGTTTGTTTTTGTTTAGTTTGTTTTGATCACTAGTTGTTGCAAATGTTGTAGCATCGCTCTCACTTTTTTGTCACTTTCTTTGTATGTTTTCTTTCATTCTGGACAAAAAAGAAAAAAAAGATCAACTGAACGAAATGAACGAATTGAACGAACGGGGTCACTTTTAGTGATTGAACGAAAATGACCGGTCACTAAAATGAACGATTTGGCACAAGACTACTCCGTATTATTTGTTTACATATAAAATATATTTGCGTTCAATATTATTTGGATACCAACATTTTTAAAAGAATTATGCTCTTTAAAGTGATTTTCGGAAGTGGGCCTTATGTGGGAGCTACGACTAATTATGGACCGATCATAATAATATTGCTCCGTATTATTTGTTTACATATAAAATATATTTGCGTTCAATATTATTTGGAGACCAACATTTTTAAAAGAATTATGCTCTTTAAAGTGATTTTCGGAAGTGGGCCTTATGTGGGCGCTACGACTAATTATGGACCGATCATAATAATATTGCACCGTATTATTTGTTTTCATATGAAATATATTTGCGTTCAATATTATTTGGATACCAATATTTTTAAAAGAGTTATGCTTTTTAAAGTGATTTTCGGAAGTGGGCCTTATGTGGGAGCTACGACTAATTATGGACCGATCATAATAAAATTGCACCGTATTATTTGTTTTCATATGAAATATATTTGCGTTCAATATTATTTGGATACCAATATTTTTAAAAGAGTTATGCTTTTTAAAGTGATTTTCGGAAGTGGGCCTTATGTGGGAGCTACGACTAATTATGGACCGATCATAATAAAATTGTACCGTATTATTTGTTTTCATATGAAATATATTTGCGTTCAATATTATTTGGATACCAATATTTTTAAAAGAGTTATGCTCTTTAAAGTGATTTTCGGAAGGGGGCCTTATATGGGAGCTACGACTAATTATGGACCGATCATAATAAAATTGCACCGTATTATTTGTTTACATATAAAATATATTTGCGTTCAATATTATTTGGATACCAATATTTTTAAAAGAGTTATGCTCTTTAAAGTGATTTTCGGAAGGGGGCCTTATATGGGAGCTACGACTAATTATGGACCGATCATAATAAAATTGTACCGTATTATTTGTTTTCATATGAAATATATTTGCGTTCAATATTATTTGGATACCAACATTTTTAAAAGAATTATGCTCGTTAAAGTGATTTTCGGAAGCAGGCCTTATGTGGGAGCTACGACTAATTATGGACCGATCATAATAAAATTGCACCGTATTATTTGTTTACATATAAAATATATTTGCGTTCAATATTATTTGGATATCAACATTTTTAAAAGAGTTATGCTCTTTAAAGTGATTTTCGGAAGTGGGCCTTATATGGGAGCTACGTAGGGGTGCCAGACGTACTGTTTTTAGCAGTACGCGTACTGTTTATTTTCAAATGTACTGTTTTATGCACAAGACCCAAAACAGTACGCAAATGTACTGTTTTTTACACGTTGTACTGTTTTTTGTACTGTTTTTTTCGTTAAAAGCTTATTTATATTAAAATTGATAAAAACAAATTTTTGTTCAGTGTATTGCTTTATTAAAAAAAGGATTTATTTATCGGGGTTTAATCTACTTTAAAGTTGATTATGAGATCAGTGTTAATTAATGGCTCTAAAGCATTGGTGTCCAAAAAATTTGTTTGTCCATATGAAATGAATACAAAAACAATTGTTTCATGAAATGGGCATCATTGCTCTAAAGGCATTTCTAACCATTAAACATTGTAGATTAACATGAAGAATATTAAAAAAAACAAATTGGATTTCATAAATACACATATCGTTGTTTATACAACGTATTTAAATACATTTTCGAAAAGCTGACGGCACATTTAATTTTAAAGTAGTCATGTTATAAGGGGGTTAAGATAAAATGTTACTTGGATTTTTTTCAATAAATGATACTTCTTGATTTTTATATAATAAATTTCTACATCATGTAAATTGAAACAGCATTATTCTTACTAAAAAATATTTAAAAAGGAGTAAAATTGAGTTGCCATTAAATTTAAAGTTCACTTTTGTAATGTAAATTAATACATATGGGCATTTCTCCAATGTCGAATTGCGACATTCGTACCCATTCAAAGTGAAAAAAACATATGTCAAGACATGATTTTATTTTGATAAGAGGCGAAACCTATAGCTCTTGATTAGCACTTTAGTTTGTGCTAAAGTTAATTTTCGCCAATTTTTCGTTTTCAAGATAATTACAAAAAACCAAGACATTCGCACGCGACAAAAACAGAAGTCGCTTTCAAACTAAACAAATCAAACACTGAAATCAGCGAAACTTGAAGGAATATGTTAACGGGACTTATTATAAATGTAATGCACTGATGTATCTCAATAATGGTTTTTATTTTATTTAAAAATATTAAGAAGGTTATTTTTTATTTAATTTCTTATCACTGTCGCACGTGACATGTCGCATGCGACATTTTGTTCCATTATACTTTTTATGTTTATTATTTTATTTTTTATGTATTAAGAAATGCAAAATATGATTATAAATGATTTTTAATTTATTCAGTATATGTTATTTTCACAGCAGAAATTATAAACTTAACAACATATCTTCAATAAAGAAAAACAAAAATACATACTTATATTCATCTAATGTATGTCCAACAAAAACAGAAACTAACTTAACTGAGAATAGTATTACTAAGATCAAAAAGAGTTTTTTTAATGGAATATGCAGTCCTAGCTGCCTCTAGCTGTTGGCCATCGTAACAAAACGAATGGAACTGGGATATACCTGGAATGCTTTTCACTTCCTTCCATTTTTCGTCCAACTTATATTGCAGAGACAAATTTTCAATTTGAGCAGATGGCATAAAATGCATTTTGATTCCATTTATGTTGTTTGATTTTTTATTATACTTCCGTTTTTCTTGAATTATATCTTCGTTGCCTTCAGCCTGCGCTCTCCACGTTCGTCTAGCATTCCGCATTCTTTCGCTGTTTTTCAATTTATAGTTTTGTAATTTTGTTTCATCATCCTTTAACCTTTCTCTCCATCGTTTGCAGTTGGCTTTATTTTTTTCTCCGCCATTTTTACTCATCTACATTCGAAATTTTTATATTAACATATACAAATAAATATATTTTAGATTTTTTTTTTTTATGAATTTTACACTTACGATGTCGCACGCTTCAAACTTTAAATAAGTGAAGAGAACAAAGCGCTGATTATTTTGCAGCAAATTTTTTTTTTTAATTTGCAATAAAAATATATATTTGTTACTTGCGTTTGATGCGTTTTGTTCAAATACCTTCGACTCACTGATAAAAAATGTCCTTTTTCAATGTCGCACGCTACAACGAAATATACGGTAAAACAAAGAAAAAATTTACCGTAATTGGCAATCGCTTCGTTCCTTTTACATATTTCTCATATTCTTTAAATATAAACTGAGATTTATAAAAGCAAATGTCAATGCATAATGTCTCTCAATAAGATCAGTAATCAAACCAAAACAAGCAATAGAAATGTTTAAAACAGAACTTTTGCAATTATTCGACTTTACATGCCAATATTTCAAAATGAGTTATGAATAAATGTTAAATTTTTTTAAATTAGATAATTTTAATAGATTCTCTAAAAAAATATTTCAAAACAACATACTTTTATAGACCATAAATTTTTTGGCTGTGGTTGACATTTCTGTGGAAATGCCCATATACAGATTGATTTACAAAAACTAATAAATTTAAAACTTTGTATTACAAGCAAAGCAAAAATATGTCATTTAAATTGTATTTTTTATGTACCTTCTTCAAAAACGTTTATAATATATGTTTGATCTCATATTTTTAAAAATTTTTTTGTTGCTTATTAAATTAATATTACAGAAATGTATTACATTAATAAACATTATCCCCCTGGCCCACGATGTTGAACGATAATCGCTTAGATAAGACTTAAGACACAAACTTGATTGTGGAATAAACAAACTTGATTGAGTAAAAAATAGATACGATAAAAAGTTTGTATCTTAAGTCTTATCTAAGCGAACGTTATCGTTCGACATCGTGGGCCAGGAGGTATGTTTTCGTTAAAAAATAAAATGTACTGTTTTTTTTTTTAATTGTACTGTTTTTTTCTATAAGATGTACTGTTTTTCCGTATTTCAAATCTGGCTACCCTAGAGCTACGACTAATTATGGACCGATCATATTAAAATTGCACCGTATTATTTGTTTACATATAAAATATATTTGCGTTCAATATTATTTGGATACCAATATTTTTAAAAGAGTTATGCTCTTTAAAGTGATTTTCGGAAGTGGGCCTTATGTGGGAGCTACGACTAATTATGGACCGATCATAATAATATTGCACCGTATTATTTGTTTTCATATGAAATATATTAACGTTCAATATTATTTGGAGACCAACATTTTTAAAAGAGTTGTGGGAGAAATATGTACATATATTCTTAAAATTTCACTTACATTTTAGATATTAAATAAAACACTACGGGAACCACTATTAAAAACTATAAAACACTTACTACTTTTCTATGAGTGTATATAAAATTTTTTTTTTATTGTTTATTTTGATAAAAAATTGATATTTTTTTAATTTTAAATTAAACTTGTATTAAAAATTTGAGGAAATTGTTTACTTTCATCTACGGAAGTTAGTATACAATTAAAGCTAAACTGTTCTAAACACACTTCCGCGGGAGTTTTATCACTTTTTATTTTTTTTAATGAATTTGAATAGGAAAAATGGGAAACCCCCGCGGAATTTTCATTCATGATTGGGCTGTATATAAATTTTTTAAAAATGTGGTATGATGCTTTATTATAGAGTTGTGTCGTTCATGAACGACCTCGTTCAATTGAACGACTCACACAAGTGACCGAAGTGAACCGGTTACTTTACTGAGCGCTTTTGGCTCAGTGATGCACCGCTCAATTTTGTGATTGACAGCTCATGTCGTTCATGTGTCTTTTTATGTTATGCCTTTTTGTTTCAGTTGTTAACTCACAAAATTTTTCAACAAGTAAATTTTTGTTAAATTTGGTTTGTTTTTGTTTAGTTTGTTTTGATCACTAGTTGTTGCAAATGTTGTAGCATCGCTCTCACTTTTTTGTCACTTTCTTTGTATGTTTTCTTTCATTCTGGACAAAAAAGAAAAAAAAGATCAACTGAACGAAATGAACGAATTGAACGAACGGGGTCACTTTTAGTGATTGAACGAAAATGACCGGTCACTAAAATGAACGATTTGGCACAAGACTACTCCGTATTATTTGTTTACATATAAAATATATTTGCGTTCAATATTATTTGGATACCAGCATTTTTAAAAGAATTATGCTCTTTAAAGTGATTTTCGGAAGTGGGCCTTATGTGGGAGCTACGACTAATTATGGACCGATCATAATAATATTGCTCCGTATTATTTGTTTACATATAAAATATATTTGCGTTCAATATTATTTGGAGACCAACATTTTTAAAAGAATTATGCTCTTTAAAGTGATTTTCGGAAGTGGGCCTTATGTGGGAGCTACGACTAATTATGGACCGATCATAATAATATTGCACCGTATTATTTGTTTTCATATGAAATATATTTGCGTTCAATATTATTTGGATACCAATATTTTTAAAAGAGTTATGCTTTTTAAAGTGATTTTCGGAAGTGGGCCTTATGTGGGAGCTACGACTAATTATGGACCGATCATAATAAAATTGCACCGTATTATTTGTTTTCATATGAAATATATTTGCGTTCAATATTATTTGGATACCAATATTTTTAAAAGAGTTATGCTTTTTAAAGTGATTTTCGGAAGTGGGCCTTATGTGGGAGCTACGACTAATTATGGACCGATCATAATAATATTGCACCGTATTATTTGTTTTCATATGAAATATATTAACGTTCAATATTATTTGGAGACCAACATTTTTAAAAGAGTTGTGGGAGAAATATGTACATATATTCTTAAAATTTCACTTACATTTTAGATATTAAATAAAACACTACGGGAACCACTATTAAAAACTATAAAACACTTACTACTTTTCTATGAGTGTATATAAAATTTTTTTTTTATTGTTTATTTTGATAAAAAATTGATATTTTTTTAATTTTAAATTAAACTTGTATTAAAAATTTGAGGAAATTGTTTACTTTCATCTACGGAAGTTAGTATACAATTAAAGCTAAACTGTTCTAAACACACTTCCGCGGGAGTTTTATCACTTTTTATTTTTTTTAATGAATTTGAATAGGAAAAATGGGAAACCCCCGCGGAATTTTCATTCATGATTGGGCTGTATATAAATTTTTTAAAAATGTGGTATGATGCTTTATTATAGAGTTGTGTCGTTCATGAACGACCTCGTTCAATTGAACGACTCACACAAGTGACCGAAGTGAACCGGTTACTTTACTGAGCGCTTTTGGCTCAGTGATGCACCGCTCAATTTTGTGATTGACAGCTCATGTCGTTCAAGTGTCTTTTTATGTTATGCCTTTTTGTTTCAGTTGTTAACTCACAAAATTTTTCAACAAGTAAATTTTTGTTAAATTTGGTTTGTTTTTGTTTAGTTTGTTTTGATCACTAGTTGTTGCAAATGTTGTAGCATCGCTCTCACTTTTTTGTCACTTTCTTTGTATGTTTTCTTTCATTCTGGACAAAAAAGAAAAAAAAGATCAACTGAACGAAATGAACGAATTGAACGAACGGGGTCACTTTTAGTGATTGAACGAAAATGACCGGTCACTAAAATGAACGATTTGGCACAAGACTACTCCGTATTATTTGTTTACATATAAAATATATTTGCGTTCAATATTATTTGGATACCAACATTTTTAAAAGAATTATGCTCTTTAAAGTGATTTTCGGAAGTGGGCCTTATGTGGGAGCTACGACTAATTATGGACCGATCATAATAATATTGCTCCGTATTATTTGTTTACATATAAAATATATTTGCGTTCAATATTATTTGGAGACCAACATTTTTAAAAGAATTATGCTCTTTAAAGTGATTTTCGGAAGTGGGCCTTATGTGGGAGCTACGACTAATTATGGACCGATCATAATAATATTGCACCGTATTATTTGTTTTCATATGAAATATATTTGCGTTCAATATTATTTGGATACCAATATTTTTGGCTGAATTTCAGTTTATGGGGGACACCCCTAGAGAAAAAATCTAAATATGCCATCCCCTTCAGAATGTTCCCAGGAGTACGAAAATCATAATGAAAAAGGGGGCTCACGCCCCCTATGGGCGTGGCAGTCGAAAAACGACCCGGCCCACCTACGTAGACAATATGGGTATCAAATGAAAGCTAATGTCTTCACGATTCCAAAAATAGCCATAGTTGCCAGATCGGGCGGTTTTTGCAGCCGATACGGCCATTTTTGTTAAATAGGGGCGGGGGTGAAAAACGACCCATGCCACCTACTTAGGCAATATTGGTATCAAATGAAAGGAAATGTCTTCACGATTCCAAAAATACCCGTAGTTGCCAGATCGTCCAGAATTTGAGGAAGATATGTTAATTTTTATAAAATGGGGGAAGGACTTTTTTGTTTATTTCTTTTTAGCTCGGCCAGAGGCCGAGCACTCGAGATCCCCGCCGTCTAGAATTAAGACATACTGGAGTTAAAAACCCCTAAGCCCGGCCGTAGGCCGGTCACGCAGAAAAACTTTACTAAGCGAAGCCAGTATAACAAATTTTCATTAATCAATCAGAACAACAACACAATACAATAGTAACAATAGTAATTTTTTCGCACAAAATGCTCATTTTTGTTTGTTTTTAACAAAATATAAGCAAAAAAAAAAAAAAAAAAATTTCCCCCACCCCAAATTTTGCCAAAATGGCCATATCGGCTACAAAAATCGCCCGATCTGGCAACTACGGCTATTTTTGGAATCGTGAAGACATTAGCTTTCATTTGATACCCATATTGTCTACGTAGGTGCGCCGGGTCGTTTTTCGACTGCCACGCCCATAAGGGGCGTGAGCCCCCTTATTCATTATTATTTTCGCACTCCTGGGGTCATTTAAGGGGGCGTGGCATTTTTTTTTTTTTTCCAGGGGTGTCCCCCATAAACTGAAATTTTGCCATATTTTTAAAAGAGTTATGCTTTTTAAAGTGATTTTCGGAAGTGGGCCTTATGTGGGAGCTACGACTAATTATGGACCGATCATAATAAAATTGCACCGTATTATATGTTTTCATATGAAATATATTTGCGTTCAATATTATTTGGATACCAATATTTTTAAAAGAGTTATGCTTTTTAAAGTGATTTTCGGAAGTGGGCCTTATGTGGGAGCTACGACTAATTATGGACCGATCATAATAAAATTGTACCGTATTATTTGTTTTCATATGAAATATATTTGCGTTCAATATTATTTGGATACCAATATTTTTAAAAGAGTTATGCTCTTTAAAGTGATTTTCGGAAGGGGGCCTTATATGGGAGCTACGACTAATTATGGACCGATCATAATAAAATTGCACCGTATTATTTGTTTACATATAAAATATATTTGCGTTCAATATTATTTGGATACCAATATTTTTAAAAGAGTTATGCTCTTTAAAGTGATTTTCGGAAGGGGGCCTTATATGGGAGCTACGACTAATTATGGACCGATCATAATAAAATTGTACCGTATTATTTGTTTTCATATGAAATATATTTGCGTTCAATATTATTTGGATACCAACATTTTTAAAAGAATTATGCTCTTTAAAGTGATTTTCGGAAGTGGGCCTTATGTGGGAGCTACGACTAATTATGGACCAATCATAATAATACTGCACCGTATTATTTGTTTTCATATGAAATATATTTGCGTTCAATATTATTTGGATATCAACATTTTTAAAAGAGTTATGCTCTTTAAAGTGATTTTCGGAAGTGGGCCTTATATGGGAGCTACGTAGGGATGCCAGACGTACTGTTTTTAGCAGTACGCGTACTGTTTATTTTCAAATGTACTGTTTTATGCACAAGACCCAAAACAGTACGCAAATGTACTGTTTTTTACACGTTGTACTGTTTTTTGTACTGTTTTTTTTTCGTTAAAAGCTTATTTATATTAAAATTGATAAAAACAAATTTTTGTTCAGTGTATTGCTTTATTAAAAAAAGGATTTATTTATCGGGGTTTAATCTACTTTAAAGTTGATTATGAGATCAGTGTTAATTAATGGCTCTAAAGCATTGGTGTCCAAAAAATTTGTTTGTCCATATGAAATGAATACAAAAACAATTGTTTCATGAAATGGGCATCATTGCTCTAAAGGCATTTCTAACCATTAAACATTGTAGATTAACATGAAGAATATTAAAAAAACAAATTGGATTTCATAAATACACATATCGTTGTTTATACAACGTATTTAAATACATTTTCGAAAAGCTGACGGCACATTTAATTTTAAAGTAGTCATGTTATAAGGGGGTTAAGATAAAATGTTACTTGGATTTTTTTCAATAAATGATACTTCTTGATTTTTATATAATAAATTTCTACATCATGTAAATTGAAACAGCATTATTCTTACTAAAAAATATTTAAAAAGGAGTAAAATTGAGTTGCCATTAAATTTAAAGTTCACTTTTGTAATGTAAATTAATACATATACAGATTGATTTACAAAAACTAATAAATTTAAAACTTTGTATTACAAGCAAAGCAAAAATATGTCATTTAAATTGTATTTTTTATGTACCTTCTTCAAAAACGTTTATAATATATGTTTGATCTCATATTTTTAAAAATTTTTTTGTTGCTTATTAAATTAATATTACAGAAATGTATTACATTAATAAACATTATCCCCCTGGCCCACGATGTTGAACGATAATCGCTTAGATAAGACTTAAGACACAAACTTGATTGTGGAATAAACAAACTTGATTGAGTAAAAAAATAGATACGATAAAAAGTTTGTGTCTTAAGTCTTATCTAAGCGAACGTTATCGTTCGACATCGTGGGCCAGGAGGTATGTTTTCGTTAAAAAATAAAATGTACTGTTTTTTTTTTAATTGTACTGTTTTTTTCTATAAGATGTACTGTTTTTCCGTATTTCAAATCTGGCTACCCTAGAGCTACGACTAATTATGGACCGATCATATTAAAATTGCACCGTATTATTTGTTTACATATAAAATATATTTGCGTTCAATATTATTTGGATACCAATATTTTTAAAAGAGTTATGCTCTTTAAAGTGATTTTCGGAAGTGTGCCTTATACTATGTTTCCACGACGACTTGAATCACCTGCTTCGCCTTCTGAATCATGTTTATGAATCATGCTGTTTACATGACTAATAAACTTGATTCGATTTGACAGTTGTCTTTAATAAACAAACAGAATAAAAAAAAACAATTTACAATTTGTGGAAAATAATTTTTTTTAATGGATAAACAAAAGTGAGTGGAAATTAGTTAGCTTATTTGAAAAAAAAACATACATTCGTACGTATTTACTTTCTTTATTTCCAGCAACAAGAAAATAATTTGCTTTGTTTACAATAATATTAAATTTTTACAGCTAGTGCAGATAAACTTGCGATAAATATTAGAGAAGAGTGCAATTTTTCGTGCTTCGCAAGTAGATTCAATATGAATCTACTTGATTCGCTCTTAAAATTTTGTATGGTGAAGCAAGTTGTTTCGCTCATGATTGGGGTGTGAAGCATGAATAGAGAGCGAAGCATGTACCGTGGAAACATAGTATTATGTGGGAGCTACGACTAATTATGGACCGATCATAATAATATTGCACCGTATTATTTGTTTTCATATGAAATATATTAACCCATTAGATCCCAAGCATCTTTAAAATTGGAAATTGTTATGTTTTTCATTAAAATCTTACTTATTAGCTATCAATTAAATAATAAAATTAACAAAAATAAAAAAAAAATTGCTTGAATGGTGTTTTTTGGGCTGTACTCGTGCGAGTACAATGGGACAGTAAGGGTGCGTAATACATAGATATAATTAATTTTATATAAAACGCTTTTCATTCACATTTAAAGGTTTTTTTTATTGAAATATAAGATTGAAAGATAAATTTATTATAAATTTTATTTATTTGTGTGGGTTTGGATATGAAAGTTTTTGAAGCACTACTAGAGGACAATTTTTGGTTCTTCGGTCTCGGAGAGTTCCTGTTGCTCTAAATCCTTTTTGTTTAAAGGCTCAAAATATCAAACGAAGTAAAAAAGTTGTCAAAAAACAAAATGTGGACCGTAGGATATGGAATATTTTTTATAAGATCGAGAGCAACTCGCGAACCTAATGGTAAATGTTGGCATTCTCTGTCAACGTCTTGGCTCCACAATAAGTGTCAAACTGATAAAGATAGCCACAGCTTCTGGTAAGCATCCAACTCTTAAAACCAAACCTAACAGGATTTCCTCTAATAAATTGTTTGGCTGAATGGCTTCCCAAGTATTTGACAATTGACTCATCTATCGAGAGATTTTGGTGTGTGTAGCCGAATTGACAAACTTTTCATACATAAGCTTTTTAATTTTGAGCACCTCTGCTTTGATGCAACATTTATCTCTTTTATAAAAACTGCAGCAGAGAGTGTTTTTTTACTCTTGCTCAAAAGAGATAGTCAATGTAAGTAATCGACATAGAATAAAAAACCATTAACCCTTTCATTACGGCTATTATACCACAACTTTTAGTTCATATAAATTTTTTGGAATTTGTTATAGGATTACACCGCAAAATCACACGGATAGTATTATGGTTGACCACCCTCTTCCGAGCCACCCAATTGTAGGTATGAACATTTTACAAACTAATTTCAAAACATAATATTCATAATATCCTCACAATTACAGTCATGTATTGAAAGGGTTAAGAAATAAACATTCTCGCTAAAAGTGTGATGCAACTGTTAGTGACTTACATTTATGCCTTACCAGGGATGATCAAAGAGAAAACCAATATCGTATCAACGAACTTTTAAAATCGTACTTTTCCGACCCCAATAGTACTAAATTTTTTTTTTTTTTTAATTTTATTTTAAGAAACAAAAATTTAATGCAATAAAAACAAAAGGTACTCTACATTCATTGGTACATGTAAAGTAAAGATAAGAGAAAATAAATAAATACATGTTCATTAATTATTCATACATATGTAGAGAATTGTGGTCATATAAAATATTAGTAAGGTACATTCAAAAAAATGATAAGAAACCAGTTGGTATATTAAAGTTGTAACAACAAGAGTTTCATTTTAGTACCACTTGCAAAAAACTAAGACGACGACGCTTCCATACTGCAAAAAAGCGCACTGAAGTTGTTTGTAGTCGTTTAAAGAAATTAAGCGCGTGCATTTATTATAACAAAGCATTACGTTCCATTTTTTTTATCAAACTGCTTAAACTTTACAATTGCTCTCTTTATTTTAAGTGTGAAGTTTAATAGCAACAAGAAAACATCAGCTGAATACTAATAAAAACGACCTGGTATTTATTCCCAATGAAGAAGTTGAAAAATCTATTCAGAATATTCATTCAGTAAATAAGCGTTGCCATTTTATATGAATAAAAAATATGTTTGGGTTTGAAAAATTTGGGAATAGTACCAAATTAGCCACAGGGGTAGCATTGTACTTTTTAGTTTTGAACTGTACCAAAAAAAGTACAATTATACCAACTTTATGAAGCATGTACCCAGCGTTGCCAAATGTGCAGATTTATCTGTTTTTTGCAGTTTTTTGAAGTGCAAAACAGGCTTGCAGATTTTAACTCCAAAAAACAGTTTTGTTAAATCAATGCAGATTTTTCAATTTTATTGGAATAAAACAAAGAAGCAATCAATATTATTATTCCCACTCTATGTGGAATTTTGCGGACCAAAGATTTAAAATAAAAAAGTTTCAATTGCACAAATTTTGTACAAACAAAAGAAATGGAAACTAAATTTAATAAGAATATGTACAACTAATACATACAAAATTATGTCTAATGAATTTTCTATGATCTCTATACATATCTATGTATGTGATAATTTAAATGAAGTATTATACGTTATGTTAATTTTATATACATATGTATATTTTATATCAAATATAAAAATTATATTTGGTTTTCTTTTTTTCTTCAATAAATTAAACATATACAAATATCATTTTATTACATACCGCACACATTCTTCAAAAGTGACTCAATTCAAAATTTTAATTTTTCGGGTTTGTATGCTTAAACAACACACTTGTTTATCTATATTATAGATTCTATAAGAAAAATGTCAAAGCATTTTGTTACAGTTAACAAGTTCTAAAATACAGTTAAGCCTTTCTTTATATTTCATTTAGTATAAAGTTGCAATTTAATATGTAGTGATTTATTTTTAGTTGTGTCATATAATAAAAATTTTGAATTGAGTCACTTTTAAAGAATGTGTACGATACTATTTAATTTTGTATTGAAGGTGGAGATTTTTTTCGAAAAAAACAGATTTTTTTTTGGGAATTGTCAGATTTTGTAAAAAAAAATATGGCAACACTGCATGTACCTTATAAAAACACATATTCGTTTTACTCTATTAAGAGTATTTGCAATACTCTTAAAACAAATTCTCTTAGAAAAAATTATTTTGAAGAGACAAATGGAATCAGTGATGACAACTTTTGAGACTCAAAATGCGTAAACGTTTTTGGAAAAAGGGCTAAATGGGAAAAAATCCATATAAAGCCACATCCAATTTCCTTTTTTCGCGCTTTTTCGTATTTTGAGTGACTAAAATCGGGCTAAATCTAGCCCGAAAAGGGCAAAATTGGTATCGCTGAATGAAATAGAAAAAATTTGGTGGTATGTTGTTATCAGCGTTGCCGTTTTGGTTACTTTTAACCAAAATTGGTTACTTTTTTTCCAATGTGTACTTGTGTACTTTTTTTCCGTTTTGGTTACTTTTTTTTAACACAAAAGTAACCATTTTTTACATTGTTTTTACTTTGACTTAATTTTTACCACTAATTTTGGTGATAAACTAAACTACCACAATTTAAAAGTTTTTTAAAAATAAAACACAAGATTACAAAAAAATACATGCCTGTCTCCAAACATAACAAACACAAGCATTGTATTGTTGAACGAGTAAAAGGTTCTTCACAAACACCATCTAAAAACATGCTACTAAATGCATTTTCATATTGATGTTTGACGACATCGGAACAAGTTAATTTTTCTTTTGTTTTAGATATGAGAGGACCTTAATAAACATTCATAAATTATGTTTTTACCAGAAAACTAAAAAAAGCTTTTTACAAATTAGCGTGCTATTTAATTTTTTAATAATAAAGTGTTTTTTAAATAGTTAAGATTGGGTTTCTTTCGTAAAAAATGGATAAGTTTGTACTTCGAATTAAAAAATAATAATATTGGTTTTAAGCACAATTTTTATTTTTGTTAGATTTTTATTTAAAAAGGCTGCTCAAAGTAAAACTAATAATGTCGAGTTATCCTCTGGAAGTGATGATGAGAATAGGTATATTTTCATTCAATTTCAATAACTTTTTTTAAATATGTAATATTTTGTTGTTTAGTGATATTAAAAACAGCCCGAAAAGAAAATTCCGTGTATTGTGGTTGGATGAGTTTCCGTGGCTAAGAAACAAAGAAGGATGTTGTTTCTGCGCTGCCTGTGAAAAAAAAAATTGCAAATCACGTAAGTTATTTACGAAAGCACACTAAAAAAGTGTTCATAAGCAAAATCTGGAAAATAAAAATAACATTTGCAAGTTCTCAAAAAGAAACTCTTAATAAGCAAGTGCACCAAACAGAGCTAACATTAGTAATGTTTCTTTTTCCCCACAATTTGCCTTTTTTTTATTAATGGACTATCTACCAGGCTTAATAGAGGAACGCTGTCCCGACTCTCAAATTGCAAAACACATTAAATGTGGCAGGTACAGCAACTCAACTAACAGAAATGTTAGGAAGTAAATCTAAAGCAAATTTAATTTCCAAACTAAAAACGACAAAGTTTTCGTTAATAGTAGACGAAACAACAGACGTATCCACAAAGAAATCACTAGTTCTAGTCGTTCGCTATATGGATAAATCATCTAAGAACATTCAAGACAGATTTTTAGCCTCATCTACTTAAACTTTATCTACAAGTGTTTTGTAACAAATGTAATGAAATTAATAATTACATTGTTAATATTGTTATTGCTGAATTATTTTTTTCTTTCAATTGTAGCTAATTATAAGACTGAACTACAAACTGAAATGCAATGGTTAATTTATATTTTACATATCGTTGGTCTCATGTAGAAAGGCCCTAACTCGCTATTTTTCGACATTAGTTTTTTTTGCGATTCCAATGCATTTAACGCAAATACACCTCCTCACAAAAATTTATTGCAATAGTGTAAAAAATAACGCTTTTATAAGCAGTTGTACAAAAAAAGTTACATGTTGAATATTACAGTTTCTATTATGTTTTTACCTTCTCCTGTAAAGTTTCAAATATGCGAGTTAGGGCCTTTCTACATGAGACCATCGATATATATTTTTTAGCTGAAGTATAAATAAAATAAAATTTTAAATATGTATATAAAAATTTTGGTTACTTTTTTTTGCTTTTGGTTACTTTTTTTTTACATTTTGGTTACAAAATTTTTTTGGTCGTGGCAACGCTGGTTGTTATTATTATTATTGAGAGATTTTGCGATAGGCTTGGGCTTAATCATTCATTTGAGTGATTGTTCATTTTAGTTCAGTTGAAAAAAGTGAACTAGGTCGTTCTTTTCGTTCAGTTGTTCACTGAACAGCTGATTGTATCATGGTGGATTTACACATTTGTTATCAAGGTGAATTTAAATACTAGGTGATAGCGTAGCGCCAGCTGATTATTCATGGTGAATTTGAAAATGCCAAAAAGTTATATAAAAAAAAAACTTTTTGACAGTGACGAAAGTTTTTCATATAGAAAAATGCCTGTTGTTCTTGCCTTGTTGTAATTGTTGTAGCAATGCGGTCACCTGGTATTTAATTTCACCATGTTTGTTATGCTCTTTTTAAAAATTCATTTAGTCGTCGTTGAGCAAGCGATGTGAACACATGCGGATGGTTATTGCCATTTTTTTTCAGAAATTTATTAAACATTGTTGTTGCTTCTTGTTGGACGAAGCATAGCAAACACACGCGGTTCAATTACAATTGAACACGAAAAATAAAAAAAATGCTTTAGATGGACTTATTATGGTTTTTTTTTAATAACTGTTCTAGAATTATTTTTTAATATTCATAATTGTTATATACGGTTCCTGATGTTTTTTTTTAGGTGTTTATATCTGGCATACACTTTCTTTTTTTTTTTTCTTAGAGGCCTTTTAGATGATGCAATTAATTGCATGCAATTTTTTCCATTCTCTTTTAAAATTGCTACGTAAAATGTTGTGCATTTATACGATGCAATTTTACGTGCAACAAATCATGCAACTTTTTGACGTTTAATTACACATTCCTCTTTAGTTTTTCATTCGCAACAAAGAAAACAAAATTTTAAAATATATGTAAATATAATATAGAAAAAATATATGTACATAAAAATGTATGTATATAAAATAATATACATACATTTACATAAATACAATATACAAAAATTTTAAAAAATATAAAAAATGGAAGATTTTAACACAGAAGAAGTAATTGAAAATGTTCTTGCGCATTAATTTTTATAACGCACACTTCAAAGTCAGAATAAGAATAAAACAAAATTAGTAAAACACAAACAATGGTAAAAGGAAATGTCAAAAAATTGCATGACAAACGAAGTCGTGCAACTTTTTCTACCCCTCTTGCTTCTCTCACCCGTTTGCCAACAAACATCAGTTGCATGCAATTAATTGCATGCAAAATTGCATCGTCTAAATGGCCTCTTATATTAAGTGTTAGACAATATGTTTGCTAGGCAAAATCTCTCACCAATACATCTTCATTATTATTTTTGAACACAACTGGTGTAAATATACAAGGTGAGTGCAAATCGGCAACACAATACAGAATCAATACCCGTGAACTTAACAAACTTTTTCAACAAACTTTTTTAATTTCACTGATTTTTCAGAGAGAGTAAATGAAAAGTGCTCTCTGAGAAAAATATGCAGAGAACAAATGAGTGGTTTCTGCTTTTAAGGCCGAATTTTTAGTGCTGCCAAGTTTGAATAATGACTTTAATACATAAATTCTATAAATTTATACGGCAACATACCACTTTACAATGAGTGACTGTTCTTCTTCTTTTTTGTGCATGGGAGAGAATTTTCGGCTTTCAACAAACTTTTCTAACAAACTTTTAGTCACTTATACGTTATTTTTAATTTATTAAAATATTTTATATAAAATTTGATTAAAAATAATAAAATAATATTAAAATAACAATTTTTTAATTTATATAATAAAAATATTTCATGTCATAAAACACTCAAATATTTAGCGTTTTATAAGCAAATGAATCAGAACATATGAAAAAATCACTCGAACTACTTTTTGGCCTATTAGGCCAAAATGGGGACTTGTGCCTAAATTCTAAAAACGGGGCCTAATAGAGGAAGGTCTTGGCTATATTTCCTCATACTTGGTTTTTGTCTGTACAGATAGGTGTTCGAACAAAATTTTTCAAAAACTAATTTCATACAAATCACTCAAACTATTTGGGGGACTATAGACCAAAAATGGGGACTTGTGCCAAAATTTTACAAGCGGGGCCTAATAGAGGGAGGTCTTGGCTATATTTCCCCATACTTAGTTTTTGTCTGTACAGATAGGTGTTCGAACAAAATTTTTCAAAAACTAATTTCATACAAATCACTCAAACTATTTGGGGGACTATAGACCAAAAATGGGGACTTGTGCCAAAATTTTACAAGCGGGGCCTAATAGAGGGAGGTCTTGGCTATATTTCCCCATACTTAGTTTTTGTCTGTACAGATAGGTGTTCGAACAAAATTTTTCAAAAACTAATTTCATACAAATCACTCAAACTATTTGGGGGACTATAGACCAAAAATGGGGACTTGTGCCAAAATTCTAAAAACGGGGCCTAATAGAGGAAGGTCTTGGCTATATTTCCTCATACTTGCTTTTTGTCTGTACAGATAGGTGTTCGAACAAAATTTTTCAAAAACTAATTTCATACAAATCACTCAAACTATTTGGGAGACTATAGACAAAAATGGGGACTTGTGCCAAAATTTTACAAGCGGGCCTAATAGAGGGAGGTCTTGGCTATATTTCCCCATACTTAGTTTTTGTCTGTACAGATAGGTGTTCGAACAAAATTTTTCAAAAACTAATTTCATACAAATCACTCAAACTATTTGGGGGACTATAGACCAAAAATGGGGACTTGTGCCAAAATTTTACAAGCGGGGCCTAATAGAGGGAGGTCTTGGCTATATTTCCCCATACTTAGTTTTTGTCTGTACAGATAGGTGTTCGAACAAAATTTTTCAAAAACTAATTTCATACAAATCACTCAAACTATTTGGGGGACTATAGACCAAAAATGGGGACTTGTGCCAAAATTTTACAAGCGGGGCCTAATAGAGGGAGGTCTTGGCTATATTTCCCCATACTTAGTTTTTGTCTGTACAGATAGGTGTTCGAACAAAATTTTTCAAAAACTAATTTCATACAAATCACTCAAACTATTTGGGGGACTATAGACCAAAAATGGGGACTTGTGCCAAAATTTTACAAGCGGGGCCTAATAGAGGGAGGTCTTGGCTATATTTCCCCATACTTAGTTTTTGTCTGTACAGATAGGTGTTCGAACAAAATTTTTCAAAAACTAATTTCATACAAATCACTCAAACTATTTGGGGGACTATAGACCAAAAATGGGGACTTGTGCCAAAATTTTACAAGCGGGGCCTAATAGAGGGAGGTCTTGGCTATATTTCCCCATACTTAGTTTTTGTCTGTATAGATAGGTGTTCGAACAAAATTTTTCAAAAACTAATTTCATACAAATCACTCAAACTATTTGGGGGACTATAGACCAAAAATGGGGACTTGTGCCAAAATTCTAAAAACGGGGCCTAATAGAGGAAGGTCTTGGCTATATTTCCTCATACTTGCTTTTTGTCTGTACAGATAGGTGTTCGAACAAAATTTTTCAAAAACTAATTTCATACAAATCACTCAAACTATTTGGGGACTTGTATGAAATTAGTTTTTATAATATGTATATGTTTGATCTCATATTTTTAAAAATTTTTTTGTTGCTTATTAAATTAATATTACAGAAATGTATTACATTAATAAACATTATCCCCCTGGCCCACGATGTTGAACGATAATCGCTTAGATAAGACTTAAGACACAAACTTGATTGTGGAATAAACAAACTTGATTGAGTAAAAAATAGATACGATAAAAAGTTTGTGTCTTAAGTCTTATCTAAGCGATTATCGTTCAACATCGTGGGCCAGGGGGATAATGTTTATTAATGTAATACATTTCTGTAATATTAATTTAATAAGCAACAAAAAAATTTTTAAAAATATGAGATCAAACATATACATATTATAAAAACTAATTTCATACAAGTCCCCAAATAGTTTGAGTGATTTGTATGAAATTAGTTTTTGAAAAATTTTGTTCGAACACCTATCTGTACAGACAAAAACTAAGTATGGGGAAATATAGCCAAGACCTCCCTCTATTAGGCCCCGCTTGTAAAATTTTGGCACAAGTCCCCATTTTTGGTCTATAGTCCCCCAAATAGTTTGAGTGATTTGTATGAAATTAGTTTTTGAAAAATTTTGTTCGAACACCTATCTGTACAGACAAAAAGCAAGTATGAGGAAATATAGCCAAGACCTTCCTCTATTAGGCCCCGTTTTTAGAATTTTGGCACAAGTCCCCATTTTTGGTCTATAGTCCCCCAAATAGTTTGAGTGATTTGTATGAAATTAGTTTTTGAAAAATTTTGTTCGAACACCTATCTGTACAGACAAAAACTAAGTATGGGGAAATATAGCCAAGACCTTCCTCTATTAGGCCCCGCTTGTAAAATTTTGGCACAAGTCCCCATTTTTGGTCTATAGTCCCCCAAATAGTTTGAGTGATTTGTATGAAATTAGTTTTTGAAAAATTTTGTTCGAACACCTATCTGTACAGACAAAAACTAAGTATGGGGAAATATAGCCAAGACCTCCCTCTATTAGGCCCCGCTTGTAAAATTTTGGCACAAGTCCCCATTTTTGGTCTATAGTCCCCCAAATAGTTTGAGTGATTTGTATGAAATTAGTTTTTGAAAAATTTTGTTCGAACACCTATCTGTACAGACAAAAACTAAGTATGGGGAAATATAGCCAAGACCTCCCTCTATTAGGCCCCGCTTGTAAAATTTTGGCACAAGTCCCCATTTTTGGTCTATAGTCCCCCAAATAGTTTGAGTGATTTGTATGAAATTAGTTTTTGAAAAATTTTGTTCGAACACCTATCTGTACAGACAAAAACTAAGTATGGGGAAATATAGCCAAGACCTCCCTCTATTAGGCCCCGCTTGTAAAATTTTGGCACAAGTCCCCATTTTTGGTCTATAGTCCCCCAAATAGTTTGAGTGATTTGTATGAAATTAGTTTTTGAAAAATTTTGTTCGAACACCTATCTGTACAGACAAAAACTAAGTATGGGGAAATATAGCCAAGACCTCCCTCTATTAGGCCCCGCTTGTAAAATTTTGGCACAAGTCCCCATTTTTGGTATATAGTCCCCCAAATAGTTTGAGTGATTTGTATGAAATTAGTTTTTGAAAAATTTTGTTCGAACACCTATCTGTACAGACAAAAACTAAGTATGGGGAAATATAGCCAAGACCTCCCTCTATTAGGCCCCGCTTGTAAAATTTTGGCACAAGTCCCCATTTTTGGTCTATAGTCCCCCAAATAGTTTGAGTGATTTGTATGAAATTAGTTTTTGAAAAATTTTGTTCGAACACCTATCTGTACAGACAAAAACCAAGTATGAGGAAATATAGCCAAGACCTTCCTCTATTAGGCCCCGTTTTTAGAATTTTGGCACAAGTCCCCATTTTGGCCTAATAGGCCAAAAAGTAGTTCGAGTGATTTCATATGTTCTGATTCATTTGCTTATAAAACGCTAAATATTTGAGTGTTTTATGACATGAAATATTTTTATTATATAAATTAAAAAATTGTTATTTTAATATTATTTTATTATTTTTAATCAAATTTTATATAAAATATTTTAATAAATTAAAAATAACGTATAAGTGACTAAAAGTTTGTTAGAAAAGTTTGTTGAAAGCCGAAAATCCTCTCCCATGCACAAAAAAGAAGAAGAACAGTCACTCATTGTAAAGTGGTATGTTGCCGTATAAATTTATAGAATTTATGTATTAAAGTCATTATTCAAACTTGGCAGCACTAAAAATTCGGCCTTAAAAGCAGAAACCACTCATTTGTTCTCTGCATATTTTTCTCAGAGAGCACTTTTCATTTACTCTCTCTGAAAAATGAGTGAAATTAAAAAAGTTTGTTGAAAAAGTTTGTTAAGTTCACGGGTATTGATTCTGTATTGTGTTGCCGATTTGCACTCACCTTGTATATTTACACCAGTTGTGTTCAAAAATAATAATGAAGATGTATTGGTGAGAGATTTTGCCTAGCAAACATATTGTCTAACACTTAATATAAGAGGCCATTTAGACGATGCAATTTTGCATGCAATTAATTGCATGCAACTGATGTTTGTTGGCAAACGGGTGAGAGAAGCAAGAGGGGTAGAAAAAGTTGCACGACTTCGTTTGTCATGCAATTTTTTGACATTTCCTTTTACCATTGTTTGTGTTTTACTAATTTTGTTTTATTCTTATTCTGACTTTGAAGTGTGCGTTATAAAAATTAATGCGCAAGAACATTTTCAATTACTTCTTCTGTGTTAAAATCTTCCATTTTTTATATTTTTTAAAATTTTTGTATATTGTATTTATGTAAATGTATGTATATTATTTTATATACATACATTTTTATGTACATATATTTTTTCTATATTATATTTACATATATTTTAAAATTTTGTTTTCTTTGTTGCGAATGAAAAACTAAAGAGGAATGTGTAATTAAACGTCAAAAAGTTGCATGATTTGTTGCACGTAAAATTGCATCGTATAAATGCACAACATTTTACGTAGCAATTTTAAAAGAGAATGGAAAAAATTGCATGCAATTAATTGCATCATCTAAAAGGCCTCTAAGAAAAAAAAAAAGAAAGTGTATGCCAGATATAAACACCTAAAAAAAAACATCAGGAACCGTATATAACAATTATGAATATTAAAAAATAATTCTAGAACAGTTATTAAAAAAAAACCATAATAAGTCCATCTAAAGCATTTTTTTTATTTTTCGTGTTCAATTGTAATTGAACCGCGTGTGTTTGCTATGCTTCGTCCAACAAGAAGCAACAACAATGTTTAATAAATTTCTGAAAAAAAATGGCAATAACCATCCGCATGTGTTCACATCGCTTGCTCAACGACGACTAAATGAATTTTTAAAAAGAGCATAACAAATGTGTAAATCCACCATGATACAATCAGCTGTTCAGTGAACAACTGAACGAAAAGAACGACCTAGTTCACTTTTTTCAACTGAACTAAAATGAACAATCACTCAAATGAACGATTAAGCCCAAGCCTAAACTGAACTAAAATGAACAATCACTCAAATGAATGATTAAGCCCAAGCCTATCGCAAAATCTCTCAATAATTATAACAATAACAACCAGCGTTGCCACGACCAAAAAAATTTTGTAACCAAAATGTAAAAAAAAAGTAACCAAAAGCAAAAAAAAGTAACCAAAATTTTTATATACATATTTAAAATTTTATTTTATTTATACTTCAGCTAAAAAATATATATCGATGGTCTCATGTAGAAAGGCCCTAACTCGCATATTTGAAACTTTACAGGAGAAGGTAAAAACATAATAGAAACTGTAATATTCAACATGTAACTTTTTTTGTACAACTGCTTATAAAAGCGTTATTTTTTACACTATTGCAATAAATTTTTGTGAGGAGGTGTATTTGCGTTAAATGCATTGGAATCGCAAAAAAAACTAATGTCGAAAAATAGCGAGTTAGGGCCTTTCTACATGAGACCAACGATATGTAAAATATAAATTAACCATTGCATTTCAGTTTGTAGTTCAGTCTTATAATTAGCTACAATTGAAAGAAAAAAATAATTCAGCAATAACAATATTAACAATGTAATTATTAATTTCATTACATTTGTTACAAAACACTTGTAGATAAAGTTTAAGTAGATGAGGCTAAAAATCTGTCTTGAATGTTCTTAGATGATTTATCCATATAGCGAACGACTAGAACTAGTGATTTCTTTGTGGATACGTCTGTTGTTTCGTCTACTATTAACGAAAACTTTGTCGTTTTTAGTTTGGAAATTAAATTTGCTTTAGATTTACTTCCTAACATTTCTGTTAGTTGAGTTGCTGTACCTGCCACATTTAATGTGTTTTGCAATTTGAGAGTCGGGACAGCGTTCCTCTATTAAGCCTGGTAGATAGTCCATTAATAAAAAAAAGGCAAATTGTGGGGAAAAAGAAACATTACTAATGTTAGCTCTGTTTGGTGCACTTGCTTATTAAGAGTTTCTTTTTGAGAACTTGCAAATGTTATTTTTATTTTCCAGATTTTGCTTATGAACACTTTTTTAGTGTGCTTTCGTAAATAACTTACGTGATTTGGAATTTTTTTTTTCACAGGCAGCGCAGAAACAACATCCTTCTTTGTTTCTTAGCCACGGAAACTCATCCAACCACAATACACGGAATTTTCTTTTCGGGCTGTTTTTAATATCACTAAACAACAAAATATTACATATTTAAAAAAAGTTATTGAAATTGAATGAAAATATACCTATTCTCATCATCACTTCCAGAGGATAACTCGACATTATTAGTTTTACTTTGAGCAGCCTTTTTAAATAAAAATCTAACAAAAATAAAAATTGTGCTTAAAACCAATATTATTATTTTTTAATTCGAAGTACAAACTTATCCATTTTTTACGAAAGAAACCCAATCTTAACTATTTAAAAAACACTTTATTATTAAAAAATTAAATAGCACGCTAATTTGTAAAAAGCTTTTTTTAGTTTTCTGGTAAAAACATAATTTATGAATGTTTATTAAGGTCCTCTCATATCTAAAACAAAAGAAAAATTAACTTGTTCCGATGTCGTCAAACATCAATATGAAAATGCATTTAGTAGCATGTTTTTAGATGGTGTTTGTGAAGAACCTTTTACTCGTTCAACAATACAATGCTTGTGTTTGTTATGTTTGGAGACAGGCATGTATTTTTTTGTAATCTTGTGTTTTATTTTTAAAAAACTTTTAAATTGTGGTAGTTTAGTTTATCACCAAAATTAGTGGTAAAAATTAAGTCAAAGTAAAAACAATGTAAAAAATGGTTACTTTTGTGTTAAAAAAAAGTAACCAAAACGGAAAAAAAGTACACAAGTACACATTGGAAAAAAAGTAACCAATTTTGG